>LPNX010750625.1:849787-864591 GCA_001517045.1 Pseudotsuga menziesii
GTCGTTTAACTTGCTCAGTGATTCGTAAATGGTGGCCCTATGGCATGTCCATCTTACTAGCATAGATCTTTGTGAGAAAAAAAACATTTTTTCCCCTATGGCTATGGCTTAGCAAATTGATAAATGAAAACCACAGCAAGCTAATTGACCATAAAAAAAAATTATTAATCTTTGAGTTGTTTCATATGAACAAAAAACGTTTTATCCATCCCCAAGATGTATAATATGCTCCCAATAACAATAGGAAGGTGTCTGGTATTGTTTGAGAATGCCTGATGGCCACGAGAACACCTGGGCATGTATAAATTCGCCCCAACATATTTAAATTCACCAAAGATTGTGTTAAATCGCCCTAGGCATCAACAAAAGCACCCAAACATCATTTTACACATCCGGGCATGGCTAAAAACACCCCATCTTGGTTTAATTCGCCTAAGTAGTGATAAAAATGTCCCGGTAGAGACAAAAATTCCCCAATACTAATAAAATAACGCCCTGCCAATTTTTAATTCTCAAAGGCTATGATAAAACACCCAACAAGTATTTAAATATGACCCAACATTTTTAAAATAGCAGTTAATGGAAAAAGAATCATCAACACAGCATTCATATCCATTCAACATAGAGATTATGCTGGAAACCCAAAGGGAAGACCAAAATTTTATGGGAATTGTTTTATTGCTCAGAAGATAAATATAGAGGAGTGATCTATACAGCGATATTGTGCATTATTACTCACTTATAAATAAAAAATCACAGATGGAATGGCTCATAGAAAACATTGTTGTTTGTGGACAACCTCCTTGACTCCTTCTGCATCCACCATTCTTTAAGCTGGCTAACTTCTTCAAACTGTCATTGTTGCTAATATCATATGCTTCTCTTCCTCATCTCTTGCTCCTTGAGAGTGAATGTCTCGACCCTCTATTCCATCCTTCAATATTTTTATTTGGTTGGCCTTAGAAGGAAAACCATCACAATGGTCTATTTCAACTTCCAAGGAGAAATTGGACTTTTCTCACTTTCTCAAGCAATTTATGTTTAAAAAAAATATTACAAGAGAGGTTTTACTTATTTATTTATTTATTGGGGATCCAATTCGGATCATACCTCCCTAGTGGGAGGCTTTTGGTTTCCAGAAGTTGGAACATGGAGGAGATGGAAACATATGGCCTCCATTTGCTTTGTCATATCCACTATTCCATTGTTGTAGAAGGTCGATTGATACCTGCTTGTCTACCCCTATTTTGTTGTTAGAGGAGAAGTACTTTCTCTCTCTCAGTGTACTTTGATGATGTAAGTGTTTAGCATAGGTTGTCATTGATGACACCCATTAATGACAAAGGAGTGATAATGGGACAAAGGAGTGGGCATTGTGGTTTGTATGGTTATTGGTGGCTTGATGGGGTCTTGGAACCCTTGGAGATGGTCCTAGTGCATGAGAAGTGGCATGATGCCACTTGGTCACACTTGATTGCTTGATGTTGGTCCATGCAACCATTTGATGATGGACTTAAGTCCATGGAGAGGACCTTGATTTAATACATGATGACATGTCATAGCTAGATGATATGAGGTTCTTAAAGCACGATGGATGAAGTTATTGATGGTGTGAATGGTCCATGATACCACTTGATGATATCCTTATTTGAAGCCCTTTATACCTTGATGACATAGGTTTGATGATGTTGAAAATATCTTGGAGAAATGCAAGTAAAAGTTGATAAATGTTTAACCTTGGAGAAGCCCTTTGTAAATGGTGAAGAATCTCTTCTTTACGTTGCACCTCATCCATTGAAAAGTCGAATCTAACAAAGACAAATCAACCCCTTCAACAAGTTGGTCATCCTGATAAAAGGGGTAAATTCCTAAATTTACAGTCAAAATAATTAGTGAAAAATACATAAAAAAGGAAGGTCGGTCAGCTAAGGTGATTATTTTTTCCTTAATGATTTTTATATATGTACAAGTTATTTACACAAAAAAGAGTAGAATTCGTGGGTAATAAGTGCTCTGAAATTCAGGGGTTTACTGGTGCACTGAGGCAATCGTCGGCACAATAAAGTGTAGACTATTTTCAAGTTACAGTGGTCTGATCCTTAACTTGTTTGGTTGTCTTCTTCCTAATTCGGTGGTCTTTACTAAAGCTTCCATAGGATATAAAGGAGACATTTTCAGGTTGTAGTAGTACTCATTTTTACAATTGATTGGAGATCAAACTTGTGTATTGATGGACAACAGCAGTAGATGTATTTTTAAAGTCTGATTTTTGGGGTTTGTTAGGGCAGCCAAGTTGAAGTCTGGTTAAGTAATGACAGTTAAGAAATACAGTTGAACAATGAAGAAAGTTTGAAGGAGCATTGTCCATAGTGGCACTCCATTATGAAGGCAGCCTAAAGACAGTTAAAGGAGGACACCACATACTATGCATTCAAGGACATGATGAAAGTCAATCCTATGTTTAGTCACAGAGGCCAATTTAAGCAGTGAGCAGACTCTTGATGACTTAACTTGTATATGTCAGTGACAGTGCTATGTGATTATGCTCATTATGAAAAAAATGATGATGATACATACACTCAGACATTAGGCAGTGATATGATGATGTACAATGATGAATTGTATGCTTAGTGAAGAATACACAGTGATATTCATGCTCAAAAAATTGTATGCTTAGTGAAGAATACACAGTGATATTCTTGCTTCTGAGGTTTGCGCACCTCACCACTTCTTAGTTGGATCTAAGAAAAAACAAGCAGGGTCTTGGCATAGAATTTGGTGCTTCTCAGTCATTTGAAGTTGATGCAAACCTGAAGGTTGTGGGATTTGTTGTAACTCATATCAAGCTAGACATAATAAATTTTACAAGATTTATCTTATGAAATGTCTCTTAGTATCTGTGTGGATGATGTGATTAATTATTGTTGATATACTTGGCAGTTTGCAATTGATGATCTTAGTTTAAGTTTTAAGAAGTTGAAATTGATTAAGAGTCCTTACACACTCATTCACCCCCCCCCCCTTCTTAGTGTTTCATTGTTTCTAACAATTGGTATTAGATAGGGCCTTCACCACAAGCCTAGCTAGCTTGAAGAAGAACTACGGACACACAATGGATGCAAATGATGCGTCCCCCAACAATAATGAAGTTCTGGTACTTGATGTGATCGATTACTTTGGATGGATAAGTAAGATGAAAGCTTACTTGAAGAAATTTGGTGTATGGGATATTGTGGTCAATCCACCTACTCGTTCCAACAAGAAGACAAATTCAGCTACATAGAAGGAGGGCAAGAAGGACAACACCATTGCATTGAAGTTTCTTATGGATGGACTCTAAAAATTTGTTAGAGAGAGTGTAGGAGAACACACTTTAGCCAAAGACCTATGGTTCAAGCTGGAAAGTGAGTATCAAGGAAGAAACCAAGACACAAAGATTGAAGAAGAAAACCCTTAGGAGACATTGATCTCATTTATAATTTGAGACTTAAAAGAAATATTTTGGGGTCCTTTGAAAAGTACCATGAGAGTTCTGTGGATCTGCTCAAGAAACTCGGTTTCAAAAAGAAAAGCCTTCAAGATGACATAGAAGACAAAAATGATGAAGTTGAAAGACTAAATATTAATATTATCAGTCAAGGAGAGTCTAGTAAAGACCACGAAGAACTTGAGGAAACAAGAAGGGACAATGTTGATTTGAAGATTCAACTTTAGGAAGCCAAAAGGATGAAAGATGTTTTGAGGAATTTGTTGGATGAAAGAGAGAGGACTTGTGAACATCTTGAAATGGAGGTGGTTGATCTCAGGAAGAAGAATGAAAATTCAAGTGCATATGTCAAGTTCAACAACAACTCTACCATTCTAGATGAGATCTTGAAGCAGAGAGTCAAGAAGATATCTCAAAGAATCCTAAGAAGATTGAAGCAGGTCCCTCATTCTCCAAAGATGAAATCCAAGATTCTCCTCACATACCTGCAAAAGACATCGGAAAAAATGGAAGATATGAAGGAGTTAGTCCTACTCCTCATAGCAAGTTCAGAAAAGAGAAATCCTTAGGGTGGAACCAGGCATCCAGGTATGATGATAGTTTCAAGACTATTTTTTTTCTTATACTGAATTTGGCCATAAGGCATTGAATTGCAGATCTTATGCAAGAAGTGTTGCGCCTTTCAACAAAACAATTAGATGTTGTACATGTAAAGTTTTGGCCATATTGCTGCTAGTTGCCACGCCATGAGATGTTATAATTGTGGTGGCTTTGGTCATAAATCCCAAGCTTGTGCTAGTCCGAGAAGACGGCGAATGAAGAGTCCTTCATACACATCAACAAGAAAAGTAAATGAACCAAGAATGAAGAGTAATACAAGAAAATTAGAAGTCCAAAAGACAAGTGATCATAGCAAAAAACGCTCTCAAGTATGGATGAAAAAGAATGTTTTGGATGAAGTAGATCAGTGCACAAAATATGGATTCCATATGGAAAGCCAAACTTGAGGTCTTTCAAAGACCTTAATACACCCCGATTTCATGGAATTGGAGGATGGACTCTAAGGTTGATGATGGTTTCTCCAAGCAATTAAATAGGTCCAAGGAGTATGGTTATAGTTGGCCTATTGATAGGGGGAGCAGTATGGTAAGAAGAACAGGAGAAAAAAGAAAATGATGCCTGAGACCAATCTAAGACAGTTGAAAAGGAGTGGAAGCTAAGAAGTCAACAAAAAGAAAAACACTATGGGGAAAGATTTTCCAATTCTCATAGCAATGATTGACTTTCAAATGGGCCTTCTAACAAATGTTCGAAAACATTATGATGCGGACTCCTTGTATAGTCGGTGGCCTTGTTAAATATATCCCACTTGAGAATAGGAAGGTGTTAACTATGATGATCATATTAGTGTGGAATTAGTATCTTCACTTGAAGAAAGGTTGACGTTTCCAAGCTTTGGTGATGAACCAGACAGGGTTCATGATGGCTCTTTGAAGAAGAAGGACAACTCCCAGGATCATAGTTGCAACCAAGATTTTTGGTCATCAAAACAATCATACAGTCCTCAAGAATTGTTGTGATACAAATTCGCAATATGAGTGGATCGTGTAGGAGTTGTCTTTAAGACCAGCGTAGATCCAAATCCTAGGCTCTATCAAGCGCCGAGAGGGATCAAATATCTCTAAAGCAAACCTCCTTGAATGCAATACATGAAAAGAGGTTTTCACCTAATGAGATTTGATCCCTCTCGATGCTTGATAGAGCCTAGGATTTAGATCTACCCTGGTTATATAACAAAATATTTAACAATATAATAGAATTCCTAAATATTTATGGTTTTATACTTTAAAAACAAATTATTATTATTAATTTCACTTTCTTAAAAGACCTAACCAATAACTTTATTTCTCACTAAAGTAGTTTTTGTTTTTTAATTCATGAAAATAACACAAACGCAAACAAATTGTCATTATTTTTTACAGATTGTCATTATTTTTTTACGGATGTAACTTTCATTATTTTTTACGATGTAACTTCCCATAAAAGATACACAAGAGACAAAACGTTCAAAATAATATGGGAATAAGAAATCTATTTGCAATCCTACAATTTGGTAAATTTGTAATTTTTAATGTTAAAATCACTTCTTTTCATTCCTAAATTAACTAATTGAATCAATGAAAAACAGTTTTTTACATAATTAGACCTACATGTTACAGCATCCCTATTGGTCTCTCCAAAGACACTAAATTAACACATCTTTCGATGTACCAAAAGAACTCAAACATGAAAAATTCACCTTTTAATGAAACCTTTAAAAAGTCCTTTTGCATTAGAGGTCTATCTGCGACAGTATCCATATTGGTCCTTGCAATACACTAAACTACCATAGCTTAATTAAAATTATATGTTACAGAATCCGTAGTGATCCATGCAATACACTAAATTACCATAGCTTTCAATGTACCAAGAGAATTAACACATGAAAACATTTTGAATAATAAATCCACTAAAGATATATTTGATAGGAAATCGATGATATTGAAACACACACAAAAAGACATTTTTACCAACATTCCCGTGCAAATTAATGGGGAGGTGATTGAGAGTCATCAACTCTTCTTCTAACTTTTCTCTGCAAATTTTTACAACGATGTTGACATCGTATGAGGAGATGGTTCAGCTAAAATATTTGACAACAACCAACAATTACAGTTGAGACTGGTTCTCGATCGAACTTCAGGTAATTCGTGTTCAGCGGCTGGAGAAGAAACATAATTGAATGAGTCTCCATCTCAAGGTAATGTAATGGAGTAATCGTAGATAGCTTACTCCTTATCGCTCTGACAGTATTTGCGGCCTTCGTTCTGTTTTGCTTCTGCTAGAAGGGATGTTGCGGCCATTTTGAAGAAAATAACATGAGATCAGAGCATAGCAGTACATTTTGATTCAGTACTGCTATGCTCTGATCTCATGTTATTTTCTTCAAAATGGCCGCAACATCCCTTCCAGCAGAAGCAAAATAGAACGAAGGCCGCAAATACTGTCAGAGAGATAAGGAGTAAGCTATCTACGATTACTCCATTACATTACCTTGAGACGGAGACTCATCCGATTATGTTTCTTCTCCAGCTGCTGAACAAGAATTACCTGAAGTTCGATCGAGAACCAGTCTCAACTGTAATGGTTGGTCGTTGTCAAATACATGTAAGTATTATTTTTTGCCCTACATGTTAAACGTAATTTGTGATACTTCTTGCTATTTATATAGTTGTTTTTTTTCTTCTAATTTTCTATTTTTTTTTATAGCCGACATAACGTTACAAGATCTACCCCATACTGGGCTCTAGAGCGCCTCTTGACGCAATCAGATTTGAGAAACCTTCTAAAATAAACTTAATTTTGCTAAAAGGACAAACTTGAAGGACACTTTCTTGCCCTTGTTTATAAGGATGTGTATGTAGATTTGAAGCATGCTCAAGAGCTGTGTTTGAGGACTATTTTGGACATAGTTTGAAGGAACACTTGAAGCCTAATTAAACCAATGCATCAAGACCAAGCAACTTTAATAGAATTTTATGAAGCATGGGAGTAAGAGGGTGTCAAAATCCTTATTTGTAGAACCATAAAAACCCCGTGGTTATAAGGGTCTCAAACCCTTGACATATGGAGAGTTAAAGAGTATAGAAAATCCAACACTGAGCAACCAAAAACCAAGCATAAGTGAAGTTTTATATAGCTGTAAAAAAATAACAGAAGGTTGTCATTCATCTTGCACGTGATAGATAAACCCTAAGCATTCAGAAATTGACAATGAACTCAAAGGAAGAATGAGTCATTTTGATCAAAGAGTAATTATCCCAAGGCATTGGAATATATTTTTGATCCAAGAAGTTACTTGCAGACTTTCTAGCTGAGCATGAAAAGATTTTATTACAAACCTGATCTGGTTCCAAAACTTGATGAGGTTGTGTTGGTAACCTTGTAGACCTTGCTATAGTTTTGAAGAAGTCTGCAGAGGCTTGACAATGGCTTCACATGGGTTGATTGATGATCTTTAAAGGATGATTATGTTGGACAACCAAGGTAGACAGCAGAAAAGTTATTATTACACACATTGCATTGTAATTTGATTGCACACCTGGATGCACATCCACTAGAGGGACTGCAAGAAAAGATTATGCTACATGTATGTGATTCTTGTAATGTTGCACAAAGATACGGGTAAAAAGACTCATGATATGCCTTGCATACGCTTTAATTTAAGAAATGACAAAAGTATTGTTTCCAATGATCTTTCATTTTATCAAGATATATGCAGCAAGAAGGATAAATAATAAATTATGGTAGATGTAGTAGTTGAAGCAAATGAAGTGAAGCAGCATGGCGATAAAGTAACTACTATCCACTAGTGATATAAAGACTCTCTCTACCATTGGATTGGATTAGCAAGAATAGCTTCAAGAAACACTTGTTGTTGATGTCTGACTGGTTGAGTTAAGTTGGTAATATTACAACCAGTTGTCTAGATTTTAATCATTATATAATGAGCAACACATAATAAGAACATAAAGATGACATAAAGTAGACTTTTTTGGTAGGGGGAGATCAACAAATAAAACCAATCTATATGAAAGGGATAGCAGACATCATTAGAAGGTCTTGTTGAGCATAAATGGCTCGGTATTTGACCCTTTGTCATTAATGTCAAAGGGGGACAGTAATTGAAGAAGGTTGCCATCAATGACAAAGGGGGATTTTGTTGAGCATAGGTTGGAATTGATGACACCCATTAATGACAAAGGAGTGATAAGGGGACAAAGGAGTGGGCCTTGTCTATGCTCTTCAGTCTAAGAAGTTGCAATTGCCTTTGGATGTGGTTGAAACAGTCCTCTGGGTACTTTACCACTACCCCTGGCTCTTCTAAAGAAATACCCAACCTAATGGCTTTCCTCATATATTCAGAAGTGTATTCTTGCACTCCTTGTCCATGTTCTTGTTGAAGGTACTGCCATTTCATGAATTTCTCCTCTTCATAGCCTATGGGATAGAATTGTGATTTAAGTAAGGCCTTGAAATCCTCCCATTTCGAAATCATGGGCTTGTGGCCCATCCTTAATGCATCCACATAACTCTCCCACCACAATAGAGCATGCCCAGTCATCTTCAAGCGGACAAAAAAAATGTGTTGTGCTTCTTGGACTTGATAAAGGACAAAATAAACTTCCATTTGTTTCAACCAACTATTCAAGACTTCAGCATTAACTTGACCATCAAACATTGGAATTTCAACTTTTGCTTCAACTTTGAAAGGAACATTGGAAGAAGAGGAAATTTTTTTACCTTAATCTTCATGCTTCTCACCTTTGGAGTCTTTCAGATCAGTCTTCTTCTCCCCGTGATTAGTCTTCACTGAATCTGCTTCCATACCCTTAATTACCAGCAGTTGTGTTACCATCTCTGTCAGTGCAACAATGCTTTGTTCCATTCGAGTAAACCTAACCTCTGGATCTTCCCTATCATATTCTTCACGTGATTTTGCTGCTATTGTTGGTCCTTTGCTTCTCTGCAATCCTGGTAGAAATGTTTGTCCACTCACTTAGTATCCATTGAGGGTATTTACCATACGTGTACTCCAATTAGTCTCGAACTTGGCTCGGATACCATATGATCTGTAAACGGTGGGCCTATGGGCTGTCCGTCTCACCAACACAGATATTTGCGGAAAAATTAATTAAATCCTTTCTTTGCATATGGTTGTGGCTTAGAAAATTGATAAATCAAAACCAAAAAAATATAATGGACAATAAAACCTTTTTATTAATCTATGGGTTGTTTCATATGAACAAAAAACATGTTATCTATCCCCAAGCTATCTAATTTGATCCCAACAACACTAGGAAGGTGTTTGACATTGTTTGAGAATGCCCAATAGCCACAGGAAAACCTAGGCATGTATAAATTCGCCCCAACAAAGTTAAATTCGTTCAACACTATTTAAATTCACCCAAGACAGTATAAAATCACCCCATGCATCAACAAAAGCACCCAAACATCATTTTACACATCCAGTCATGACTAAAAACACCCCAACCTGTTTTGATTCACCCAGGCAATGATAAAAATGTCTCAGCAGAGACAAAACACCCCAATACTTGTTAAGCATGTTTTTCATTGATGACAAGAAATTAATGACAAAGGAGTGGTAACGGTTGATGACAGTGTATGGAGAACTTTGACATTATGCCTTGATTCCCTTGACATGCCTCTTGGATATTGATGTGGCATGATGATGCTTATTGTATGAAGATGTGGATCTTGAACCTATAATGTGGTTTGAAGCCCATAAACGTGCCACCTTGACAATGATGCCCTTACACTCTTACATGTTTGTAACCTTGTTGAAGAAGCATTCTTAGAGGGTCTTCGACATGATATATAATGACCCCTTTGCTTGTGGTAACTAGGACAAAGAAAGACTTGGGCCTTGGAATCCTACACATGGTTGGTATGCTCTTACAAGTGTCCTTACACCCTTGCACATATGATGATGGCGTTAAGGAAGCTAATAATACAACAAATCTCTTATAAATGGCTTGAAACCTTACACCTTGAACCATTCAAATAATGGCATGGAAAACATTGAATATACATTGATTTAATTATTAAAATTGATGAAATAAACTTGTGAAGTCAACTCAACAAAATAACCCAAAAAGAAAATTAAAAATAAAAGTTAAAGACAGGCCGACCTTTAAAAATACCATGAAAATGTGTATAAGTAGAGCCAACGTCCTCATTCAATTTGTGTAGATTTCGGTGACAACATACTATTTCGGTGGCAGTAGACTATTTCGGTGACAACATACTATTTCGATGGCAGTAGACTATTTTGGTGACAGCATACTATTTCGGCGACAGCTAACTATTTTGGTGACAGATGACTATTTCGGTGGCAGCAAAAAATTTCAGCGGCAGCAGACATTTTCTTTTTGTTTTGTAAAGATTATTCCAGCAAAGAGATGATAAAGTTGTTTAGTGATTTAGAAATGGCAAAGAAGTTTGGAGGATGGTCAAAATGAAGCTTGATGACTAGATTGTGGACAAATTGATGACATGGTAGTGGACAAGTTTGTTGAGCAGAGGTAGATGAGCAGAAGTTTGATGAGCTAGGGTTGATGAACAGAGATTGATGATAGTGATGCAAGTTGAGTCTTGCACTTGAGGATTTGACTCCTCGCCCTTTCTTAGTTGGATCTAAGAAAAAACAAGCAGAGTCTTGGAATAAAAGTTGGTGCTTCTCAGTGAGTTGGAGTTGGTGTAATTGAGAAGATTGCAGTATTCCATTGTAACCCTTATCAAATTTGATATAATAAATTTTACAAGTTTATCTTATAAAGTGTCTCTTGTGATGTGATTGATTAATGCTGATGAACTTGTTAGTTTTCAATTGATGATCTCTATTTAAGTTTTAAAGAAGTGCAATTTGGTAAAAGAAATCGCACATTGATTCACCCCCCGCCCCCCTCTCTATGTGGGATTGTGTCCAACAATTGATATCAGAGTCATCCTTCACCACAAGCCTTACCACCTTGAAGGAGATATGTGGACACACAATGGAAGGACAAGCAGAGCTATCAAATGATGAAGTTTCAATGTTTGATATGACAGACTATTTTGGATGGAGAAGCAAGATGAAAGCTTATCTGGAGAATTTTGGTGTCATGAAGATTTGATAAATCAATCTATTCCATCCAACAATAATACCAAGAAAACTGCTCAAAAGGATGCCAAGAAGGAAAACATTGCATTAAAATTTCTTGTAGATGGACTCTCAAGCTCTGTCAAAGAGAGTGTAGGAGAACACACTTCAGCCAAAGACCTATTTGTCAAGCTAGAAAGTGAATACCAAAAGGGAAACCAAGACACAAAAAAGGAAACACAAGTCAAGCCCACTGAAGATGAAAAGCAAGAAGAAAATGAAGATCAAGCATCAAACACTGGTGAAGGTAAGGATCTTTCTTACTACATTAGCAGTGATTGTGATAATGTTGAAAATGATCTTAAAGATGTTAAGAAAGATGTCATAGCACACATTTTAGCAGACATTTATCTCAGATACAATTTGAGACTTAAAAGGAATATTTTGGGGTCCTTCAAAAAGTACCATGAGAAGTCTATTGATCTACTCAAGAAACTCAATCACAATAAGACAAGTTTACAGGATGAGCTAGAAGACAAAGAAGATGAAGTTGAAAGACTAAAGACTAAATTGATCAGTCAAATAGAAGAACAAGAAGAGTCTGGTGAAGATTCAAAAGAACTTGAAGAAACAAGGAAGGCAGATGTTGATCTGAAAACTCAACTAGAAGAAGCCAAAAGGATAGAGGAAGTATTGAAGGACAAATTAGATGAGGAGGAGCAATGTCAAAAGCTTGAGATGGAAGTAGTTGGTCACAGAAAGACAAGTGAAAAGTCTAATGCATGTGTGAAGTTTCGGAACAGCTCAATCATTTTGGATGAGAGCTTGGATTGTCAAAGAACTCCTTTTGATAAATCTGGTCTTGGCTACAACTCAGGAAAAGAAAAGTCAATAACAAACACATAGACACCTAGCAATTATGAGGCGAGCCTCTCATTCTCCAAAAGTAAAAGCAATGTTGCTCATCATACATGCACATGACAACAAATACTTTAAAAGATCAAGAAGACATCAAGAACTTGGTCCTACTCCTCAAAGTAGATTCGGAAGGGAAACAACTCCAAGAGGGATTCAAGAATCTAGGTATGCCAGTGATTTCAATGATTATTATTTTTCTTGTACTAAATTTGGTCATAAGGCATTGGATTGCAGATCTCATGTAGGAAGGATTGGTCCTCCCAACAGTACAGTCAAATGTTGGACATGTAACTGGGTTGGCCATATTGTTACCAATTACCACCCCATGAGATGTTATAACCGTTATGGTTTTAGTCACAAAGCCCAAGACTGTGCAAGTACAAGAATACAACCTATGATGAATCCTTCATACACATCCGCAAAGAGAACCTATGAACCATGGAAGAAAAATAATGCAAGAATAATGGAATCACAAAATACATGTGCTCAAATTCAAGGACACTCTCAGGTATGGATGAAAAAGAATGTTTTATTGAATGTGAGTGAAGTTGATCAGTGCACAGAAGATGGCTACCATGTGGCAAGCCAAACTTGAGGTCTTTCAAATACCTTAGTACACCTTGAGTTCAAGGAGTTTGAGGATGGAATCAAAGGTAGATGATGGCTTCTTCAAGCAATAAAACATGTCCAAGGATCGTGATTACAATTGGCATGTTGATAGGGGGAGCATTATGGTTAGTTTTTGTCATCGAAGATAAAGAAAAGCAAATGAAGTGAAGCAGCATGGTGATGTTTGGAGAATTGTCCTTGATGCATGCTTTCCTTTTTATGAATTTACTAAGATGATGGATGATGTGTTTCTTATAGCATCCATAAAGTGTTCTGATGACTCTCTTTAAGCCTTGGATATGATTGACATGGATTTCTTCAAGAAACATCGGTATCTGATCATATGACTTATATTGAGTTAGTTATTGATATTTTGTCATTGTATGAATGAAGACACAAATTAAATATGTTGGGAAGAGCAGCTAACAATGTATTGAAGACAATAAGGAATAGACTAGCAAGATCTCAGGGGGAGCTCGGTAAAAGAAAAAGTCTACATGAAAGGGGGAGCAAACAACTCATACTAATCTTTAGAAGCTTTCAAAAATATAACTTTTATGGGAATTGTGAAGCTTTTAACTGACCCTTTGTCATTAATTTCAAAGGGGGAGAGTATTTGATGAGATGTTTCCATCGATGACAAAGGCAGGGTTCGTTGATCATGTTTGTCATTCATGACAAGCCATTAATGACAAAGGAGTGATAAGGGTTGATGACAGTGTATAGAGGACCTTGACATTATGCCTTGATGCTTTTGACATGCCTCTTAGATATTGATGTGGCATGATGATGCTTCTTGTATGAAGATGTGGATCTTGAACCTATAATGTGGTTTGAAGCCTGTAAACTTGACACCTCGATGATGATGCCCTTACACTCTTACATGTATGTAACCTTGTTGAAGAATCCTTCTTGTTATGACAAGGGTGTCCTTGGAGGGTCTTGGACATGATATATAATGACCCATTTGCTTTTGGTAACTAGGGCAAAGAAAGACTTGGGTCTTGGAACCCTACACATGGTTGACATGCTCTTACAGTGGTCCATACACCCTTGTGCATATGATGATGGTGTTAAGGAAGATAATAATACAACAAATCTCTTATAAATGGCTTGAAACCTTACACCTTGAAACATTCAAATAATGACATGGCAAACATTGAATATAGATTGAATTAATCATTAAAATTGATGAAATAAATTTGTGAAGTTGGATCCACAAAATAACCCAAAAAGAAAATTAAAAATAAAAGTTGAAGATAGGTCAACCTTTAAAAATACCATGAAAATGTGTATAAACAGTGCCAACATCCTCATTCAATTTGTGTAGATTTCGGTGGCAGCAAACTATTTCGGTGGCAACATACTTGGTGACAACATACTATTTTGGTGGCAACAGAATATTTCGGTGACAACATACTATTTCGGTGACAGCATAGTATTTCGATGGCAACAGACTATTTTGGTGGCAGCAGACAATTTCGGTATCCGTGAACAGTTTCGGCGACAGCACACAGTTTCAGTGGCAGTAGACAATTTCTTTTGTTTTGTAAATATTATTTCAGCAAAGAGATTATAAAGTTGTACAGTGATTTAAAAATGACAAAAAGTTTGGAGGATGGTCAAGATGAAGCTCGATGACTAGATAGTGGACAAATTGATGACGTGGTAGTGGACAAGTTTGATGAACAGAGGTTGATGGGCAAAAGATCGATGAGCAGAGGTTGATGATAGTGATGGAAGCCGAGTCTTGCACTTGAGGATTAGACTCATCACTCTTTCTTAGTTGGAGCTAATAAAAACCAAGCAAGGTCTTGGAATAGACATTGGTGCTTCAATCAGTTGGAGCTAGTGTAATCAAGAAGATTTCAGTCTTTCATTGTAACCCTTATCAAATTTAATATAATAAAGTTTACAAGTTTATCTTATGAAGTGTCTCTTGTGATGTGATTGATTAACGTTGATGAACTTGTTAGTTTGCAATTGATGATCTCTATTTAAGTTTTGAAGAAGTGAAATTTGGTAATAGTCCTCGCACATTGATTCACCTCCCCCCCCCCCCCCCCCCCCCCCCCCCCCCCCCCCCCC
>LPNX010750625.1:864609-924305 GCA_001517045.1 Pseudotsuga menziesii
GAAAACGCCCAACAAGTATTTAAGTTTGACCCAACATTTTTAAAATAATAGTTCATGGCCATAGAATCATCAACACAACATTCATATCCATTCAACACAAATTATGCTGGAAACCCAATGGGAAAACCAAAATTTTATGGGAATTGTTTTATTGCTCAAAAGATAAATACAGAAGAGTGAGCTATACACCGATACTATGCATTATTACTCACGTATAAATACAATATCACATATGGAATGGCCTCGAAGACACCTTTGTTGTTTGTGGCAAGCTCATTGACTCATTCATCCACCATTCGTTAAGCAGGATAACCTTTTCAAGTTGTCATTGTTGCTACTATCCTCTGCTTCTCTTCCTCCTCTCTTTCTCTCCTGAGAATGAATGTCCCCATCTACTCCAGCCTTCAATTTTTTTTAATTTGGATTGCCTTGGAAGGAAAACCATCACAATGGTATGTTTCAACTTCGAAGGAGAAATTGGACTTTTCTCCCTTTCTCAAACAATTTATGTTTTAAAAAAATATTACAAGAGAGGTTTTATGTATTTATTTATTTATTTATTTATTGAGGATCCAATTCGGGTCACTCAGTGGTAAGAATTGGTTGAGAGTCGAGGAGAGACACTAGCATAGTGTTTGCCAGAGGATTCTTGGGTGGGGACTCCAATCGCAAGGGGAAATTCCCCATGGTCAGCCCCAAGACAACCAGAGAGCTCAAAAGAGCAACTGAGGCTACTATGCATTCTCAACAACATTCTCCTGCCCATGTCAAAGTTGAAATTGTTGAAGTTGAACACATAATTTAAGCTCAACATGAAGAGTTGCATTTCAATGAGAATTTGGAACAATTGGCAAAATGGGTTGTGGACCCTCAGGACACTAGGTTCCAAATGGCCATTCACCACCGTTCCTTGCACCTCTACTGGTCCATGAAGTTGTTAATGGGCTCCATGATTGCAGACAAAGATAAGATGGTAACAGAGCTAAAGGAGTTGGCGTCATTGAAGAAAAAGCAGGTTGAGGTTCATCTATTGCACTCCAAATTTGATATTATGGCATGTAAGCGAGGGGTTGAGTTCCAAGTTTGTAGCTCGACACCAAGCTCCTCTGCAATCGCTCCTCAAATAATAGAGGATTCAAATGATGAGGCCACCAAGGTTGTCCCTCCTTGATTTCCCTGTCATGTCATGGTCTCAACTATTTTGGTTTTGGTTTCGAGAGACTAACTTTGTTTACGCCGGCTATATGGCTTTAATTTTCAGTACTGTTATAGTTTTTGCTATTATTGTCTACAATTGTTATAATTTACAGCAAAATAACTTAATTTACAGCTACAATCCATATAGAAACAACTATATAACTACCATGTTTTTGTTAATGAACGTACACTTTCCCTGGACTTTGGGCTAGCAGTATAGTTAACTATTTTTTATTTATGACTCAGTGAGGACCTGCTTTCCACTGTATAGAGGGCCCTCTTGAGCTCACAAATATACTATTTTGTAAATTACAATTAATGAAAACGAGTTCATATATATATATATATTGAATTGGAGAATTTCATACCACCCAATATGAATTGATAAATAAAAGAAAGGCTTCATCTTCAATGAAACTCATTAAAACCAATGAATGTATCGTTTTGCCCAGTGTTACACAGGGACTCGCCCCCCAGGTCGGGGGTGCACCCCCGTCGCTCCTTGCGCCCAGGGACTCTAGGGCTCTGGGCGAAACGTTTCTTAGCACCCCCAAAATTAGGAAACTCTTGGAACACATAAGGGGGTGTGTCCTCCTATTCTGGAATGCGCCCCGGTGAAGGGGTCCTTCCACATGCCCCTTCCTGAAACTAGGGGGCTCCTAGACGCCCCCCACAATTTTCTCAGTTTTAGTTTAAAAAAACAATATTTTTATTTTTATTTTTATTTAGTCTCTATTTCAGGCTTAGTATTTAGTAATTTACTATTTCACTATTTTAGCATGCAATATCATTGATTCAATTTTTCAATTACAATGACTAAAATTATAAATATGAATATTGAGATTTAATAATTTAGAATATTAATTTTTATTAAGACCTAAACGTCCCCCACCCTACGAATTTCGCTAAAATTTAGGTGTAGTCTCCACACTTCCTCAATGTGCCCCGCTCTCGCATGTCGAAAACTTGGGGGAACATTATAATTTTCCTATAAATAATGGTGATTATTCACAAGGATTAACTTCTGAACATTTGGTAGTGTTCAGTAGTGTTTCTTAAAGGAAAGGTGCGATGTTAAATAATGGTGATTCTTCATAAGGATTAGCTTCTGAACATTTGGTAGTGTTCGGTAGTGTTTCTTAAAGGAAAGGTGCAATGTTCAAATATCTTTATGTTTAAAGGGGATATAATACTAAATTTAAAAACTTGAATTAGAATTCATAGCTTCCCACTAAAACAAATCATTTTTTTAATGTAAATATCACCACTCAGGGCAGTTAATTTATTACTCCAGAGACAACAAAATATAAGGAAATATGCAACAGTCAACATGGAAGAAAATTAACAAAACAATACAAACTTGACATCAGACAAATCTGCAACTAACAAATGCCCGAGTTAACACGAAACAATTCAAGGAAAAAAAATCAATTTACAGTATAATAAATAATGCAAGAGACTTGTATAGATGTCGATTATAAATTTATTTTGTCGCTGGGTAGTTTAAATTAAAAGAAATTCTGCGTTATATGCCTAGCTAGCTAGATAAACCCCTTCAAACATTCCATCGTATCGTTTATTTGAATCAGTAAAATCTCTTCCAAGTCTTTGATTTCTCGATTGCTAAATTTGTCGTCAAAAACATGGTAATTTTCCTTTAAGAAACACTACCGAACATTATAATTTTCCTATAAATAATGGTGATTATTCATAAGGATTAACTTCTGAACATTTGGTAGTGTTCGGTAGTGTTTCTTAAAGGAAAGGTGCAATGTTAAATAATGGTGATTCTTCATAAGGATTAGCTTCTGAACATTTGGTAGTGTTCGGTAGTGTTTCTTAAAGGAAAGGTGCAATGTTCAAATATCTTTATGTTAAAATGGATATAATACTAAATTTAAAAAATTGAATTAGAATTCATAGCTTCCCACTAAAACAAATCATTTTTTTAATCTAAATATCACCACTCAGACATAACGGCAGTTAATTTATTACTCCAAAGACAACAAAATATAAGGAAATATGCAACAATCAACATGGAAGAAAATTAACAATACAAACTTGACATCAGACAAATCTGCAACTAACAAATGCCCGAGTTAACACGAAACAATTCAAGGAAAAAAAATCAATTTACAGTATAATAAATAATGCAAGAGACTTGTATAGATGTCGATTATAAATTTATTTTGTCGCTGGGTAGTTTAAATTAAAAGAAATTATGCGTTATATGCCTAGCTAGCTAGATAATCCCCTTCAAACATTCCATCGTATCGTTTATTTGAATCAGTAAAATCTCTTCCAAGTCTTTGATTTCTCGATTGCTAAATTTGTCGTCAAAAACATGGTATTATCATCAAGTCTGAATGATCAATTGCTTAATCTGTCGTCTAGAACATTATGTTGGTATTCTCCGCTTCGAAGTCCATCATTGCCTAATTGCTTAACGTGTAACTTGAAACATTCTGGACCGTCAAAATGTTCACCTTCATTGAACCTTTGGGAAACCAAATTTGGTTCTCGAAGCAACAGGAAAGAAAAAAGATAATATAAACTTTTTCCAACAGAATTTAAAAAAAAAAAAAGAGAAAACGGAGAAGAAAACGATTGCATAACATAATAATATAACACCATTGGAGGAAGACTGTACCTTCCATGTCACTTTTCCAATACAAATAAAAGCCACCTATCGATGCAAAATGATTCCTAGGAGCATTGTTACTCCTAGCCAGCCAACACTGCTTGCTTGATACTCCTAGCAAGATACCTATAGTGTTTTGTAGCCCTTTTATATGTTGAGAATCGATAATCTTAAACATGTGTGCAAATCACAACGTTCCATAAAATCATTCAACTCACATGTAGCTAACACTAATCAGTAGTACCAGAATGACAAATAAAACACAAAAATCCATTCGGGAGATAATTGCAATTCATATAAGAATTGCACTACACTAGTACCCAGCGGAAAAATCAGAACTTTACTCTCTAAACATTTCTCATGCAAAATACAAGCAAACCGTCTCAGAACTGAGAAAACACAATAGCATTTGAATTTCTTCGATTAGTAGTCTTCTTTTGGGTACATCCTGGTACATATGCCTTGGACATGTTTAGCAATCCTAAAAACAAATTTCACCAGTTGTACCTGCCCTGAACTTCTAGAATTCAAATGCATGTTTTCCCAGAATCCTGAATACCCATATCCTCTTGGAAATGACGGTCTCCGTTGAAAGGAACTAGAGACAGCCAAAAAACTCGTCAGCAGACATAGTAAGATAAATCTGATGCCAGGCTGCAGTAGTGACTATGTCCTTTAGTATAAAATCAAAATGTCATTTCAAGTACATTTGGTGTTCAACATCATGCAAAATCCAAGTCCCCAAAGGCATCAAGGAGGATGATGTCCAAAGCACGTAGCAGAAACTTTACCAGACCAACCAAGTAATGTTCTGCCATACTAGTTAAAAGATGAATACTAATTTTCAGTATGTCCTGACAGGAATTAAATTCCAGTTAAAACCTACATGAGAACACTGCAGCAATAACAGGACATAAATCGCATATACTAGGAAGCTCATCGAGAATGATTTAGAATACATGAACTCGAGAACATGAACTGATATCCAAGAAGAATTAGTGTACACAAATCCTGGTGCTTTGGCCAGATGATACAAGCATTCCAAATTTGACAATTCATTGCTTGCCCCACTCATTTTCCCAGCCATCTCTTGATCCTTCTTCGTTTCCTTCAGGTTTTGGAAGCTCTCTCACTAGGAAACGCTGTATTGTTTGCCAATATCGATCCCCACCAACAAACCAAGTGTCCATATGCATACCTGTTGGGAACTCTACAAACAAGCACCTTGGATTGTGTTTGACTTTTTCATACAGCCTGTGCATGTGTGATGGTGGAACCATCTCATCCCTGGAGCCAGATAGGAATAAAATAGGCTGTTCAATCTGGAATGAAAAAGAAAAAACAAAAAACAGAGACATCAAAGGCTGATTAGTAGGGAATCTTTTGATGTACAGAGAAACAACTCTAAAAGAATGCTACTCTTAAATTTAGAGCTTCGTTATGTGCTATTTCAATAACCCCTAAAATATAAATTCATGCATTGCACAATAGTCTCAAGATGTGTTATTTATTCGTCATAGAGGCACACTCCATAAGCAGAGAGAAATTAGCAAATCAACCAGGTTCCAAGGAAAGTATAGCAAATAAACCAGCATTACAAGAACTTTTTTAATGAGATAAGATTACAAATTTAGTAAGGAAGGAAAGTCGTGGCATTAAGTCATAAACAACATGAAATTGGACAAAACTTAAAATCACTGATAGAACATTTAATTGAATGGCTACACAACCAACCAACAAGCATACAAGTGAATCTGGAAAAAAAGAAAATTGTGTAGAGTTTCATTCAAATCTATTTTTCTCTCTGTTACTAGTCCGCTAAAATACTTTTATTTTGTTGGAATCGTTTCATGCTATGGATCATAGGGAAGGCACATTCAGTTTAACAGTTATGTGAGATAATTGTATTTGTAGCAGTTCCAGTCGTAGAGAAATCTTATTTTTTGTAGGGTCCTAAGGTCCTTCCTCTCACTGGACTACTGTTACATCTGTAAAAAATTAAAACGATCTCCCTTAGCAACCACAGTCATGCCCCAGGCTCAATTAGAAGGATGTAGGCATAGATAAGTTAAAAGAAAAAAGTTGGAAACAAATTGTATTTGTTAAATAAGATAAATCAGAGTAGCCAGATTTAGAAATATAATCCAAAATAGTCATGATTTTACTAAATAGATTAAAAATGTGACAGTTGCATAATCTATTCAGCGAGGATCAATTTTAACTTCTAGACTTGTAATATCTGACCTTATAAGATTTTCACAAACAAGTTCTCAAAGCTTGAAGTAAAAGTTTGTCACATTAAATTGAATGTTAATGGAAGTATGGATCAAGATCATTTCATAGAATGACCAAATCTGACCCTAAGCTATATCCACAGCTCAGTTCTCCAACTTCAATAGAAATTGGACACTTACATGAATTTCCGAAATAATGAATTCATTAATAATAAATACTTATGTGGAATAAGAAGTCAAGTTACAAAGCACCCCCCTCCCCCCCTACAACACAGAGGACAACAGGGACAGGGACAGTGACAGGAACCAATCCAGTGACTGCATCCAGCTGAATCAGTGCAACGGACAGTAAAACAATCCAGGATATTGCTGACAACAACCATTGATGAATATGCTTCAATAAATTGCTGGTAGCATATTCTTTTCCAGCATCCTATATAAATAGCAATTGGCCATCTGTTTTCCATAGACATCTGAGTAAGAAAAGCTAGGTTTCTACTCTAAAGAATGTATTTGTGAGATGCAAACCAGATATTTTAAGGATTAACATCATGATATTAATATTTTCTGTAACTATTTCAAAGTTGAGGTAATTATCACAAAAAAATAAATTAGTCCGACAGAATATTTGTTGAGAAAAAGGTTAGTTTCAACTTTCATCATGTGCAGGTCTCCTCAAGTAGTAAGGCAGGTTTGACCCATGTTTAGTTTTTAGAAGCCTAGATAGTTGAATACAGATCATATTACATGCAGAACTTACACATTACAGAAATTTCCAACAGCAGATCATGGGCTGCAGGAAAGTTTCTGAGAGTGGACAGACACGCCAGGCACAGCAGAGTGCATAGGCATGACATAAAATGACACGTGACAGAAGTGGTGCAGGTGAATTGTGCAGTTGAACGGAATTAGGCGCAGATGCATACACTGGGCAGAGCTAAGTGCAGAACAGGTAGTTGGACCCAAAGACAGATTTAAAAGGAGTAATTTTAGTTATGCAGGCAGAGGAGGTATGCAGAACATATCTGTAAGATTGTTATTTTGCTTCCAAAATTGTATTTAATACAAAACTCTTGTATGCTTGGTGGACATATAGAAACATTTTGTTATAGACCAGTGATTAGCAGATTGATGTAGTAGCAGAACTGTTGCAGTGTTATGTGATGCAGTGTAAATGCTGTATCTGGTCGGATCAATAAGCAATATTGGTTTGTAACAGCAGGCAGCAACCGTACACAGAATCTAGAGAAGATTTTTTTGAGATTGAAGAACCATTTTTCTTGTTTATGTAAAAATTAAATTTGTTCATTTATTTTGCTTTCATTAAAAGAATATTTTTCTTTATATTGTTGCTAGTTGATTCTGGAGCAAGAATTCATGTCTAGACAGGTATCCACTTGTGGTGTGGAGAACGGTGTCTGTGACAACAATTTCCATGTGACAGAGAAGGTTATGATTGCTGGGTGCAGCGATGGATGTATAGATAAGATAAGATATGACAAGATAATTTTATTTATGTCCAACTAATGACCACAAAGTAGGTCAACAGGACTGTCGGTTACAATGAAGTTCGTGCTATGTGGGAGGACCAAACGGTCTCCTTTTAAAAGAAATACAATGCAAGAAGTAAAATAGAAGTAAAAGTGTACAATGCGATCCGGGCTGAAGTATGAGAGAGCTCCCGCCTCAGTCTCGACAACAAAACCCTGCACTGGGACGAAGAAGCTCAATTGGACAAGATCCCGGAGCCAAATCGATCAAGGAAGGTCTAGTACTCCTAACATCCGAGGCTGAAAGAGAAAAACTGAGGAAAGTGCAATAGAGTCTGCTGGCCCGAATAGGAGTTGGTGGGTGTGGGCATCCTCTGAAGTGTTGTCGATGAGGTCTGTTGGACCTTGTACACCTCTCAGAGGGAGGTCTAGTACGAAGCTGCTGTTGAGATCTCGTGGTTCGAGATCCACAAATCTTTACTGATCTTGAAACTGGATCGGTATTTAAGTTGGTATATATCTTGGTTCCCTAAGGTGGTAGCATGTTGAAGAATGTCATGATTCTCTGTGTGGTATCGGGTCTGGTGGGGGGTTGAAGAACATGTGCTCAAAACCTCAGAGCCTCCTGAATATAAAGTGCTAAACATCTCTGATCAGTGTATCTGAAAAAGGCGGCTAGAGTTTGAGGGCCTCTAAACAAGCAGTGGAAACGTCCTCTGATCTCGTAGTATATGGGACATCTGAAGATAAAGTACGACTCAGTTTCCACTTGTAGACGACATAACTGGCAGATCCTATCCGGTCTATCAATCTGGTGGTCTGTCTCTACCTGAGAGGGATCCGAAGGGCACGCATCCAATGGCGGAACGAGTACTGGGGTTGGACAATGAGGCTGTCTCCATCTTTGGGCGCAACCCTCTCGGAAGGTTGACCCATGTAATCTGAACGAACTACTTGTAAATATCCTCCATGATGATCTTATTTAACTTCTATTGGATAGGAAGAAGGTGGCCGAAAGCATCCAGAGAGTACCGGAACAAGGGGAGACGATCTAACTGGAACCCTGTTGATTTAAGAAGGTCTAAAACCCTTGCAAACTAACATTTGGCTATGCATGAGTGAGTAGCACATGCAATGGTCTCAGAAGAGAAATAGGCTAAATCAGGATACCTATCCCCACGCTTTAACGAGTCAGCAAACCCCCGGATCCGATGCAAGAAGGAAACCAATCTGAAGATCGTCTCAAGGCGGAAGGGTTGGGCCCCAAAATCAACCAGGATGATGTGTTGCGGAACTGTCTGCTTGCATCTGATGATGCGCCGAAGAAAGAGGGTCTGGACTCTCTCAGCTGAGGCCCAATCTGACTCGAGTAAAGAGGGTCCCCAAATTTCTAATCCGTATAAAACAGTAGGACAAATCAAGGTGTCCAACAAGTTCATCTTGGATGAGATATCCTGGAAGTGATGACGAAAACAATGTCTCTCAAGAAGGGATAAGGACTCGTACCCTTCATTGAATCGAGGTTGTAGAGTTGGTCGTAGACTGAAGCGGGGACCTAAGAACTACACTCCCAAGTAGGTATAGGTACTAGTGATTTCGATTTCCTCCCCCTTGAATAAAAAACGGAAGCCCGTGATTTTCTTCTTCACCCCATTGAAGATCATAACCTTTGTTTTGCTTAAATTCACCATCAACTTCCGAAAATCACAAAAATGGGCTAAGGCATCTAGCTGCCTCTGTAGACCTTCCGAGGAGGAAGATAAGAGTACTACATCATCATCAAAGAGTAGAATAGAGATTAGGACCTGGGGGAGGAAGCACCCATTTGTGTCTTGGATATGCTCATGGAGAAAGGCCTCCAACTCATTGATGTAGATCCCAAATAGGGTGGGAGACAGTGGGCGGCAACCCTGTTTAACCCCAATAGTGCTTCGGATGAACTCATACAGTCCTCTAGCTATGCGAAGGAGACCAAGGACGGACTCATAAAGGCGCATAATAGTTGTCAGTGGGATTGTCAAGAAGTCG
Source organism: Pseudotsuga menziesii (assembly GCA_001517045.1). Classification (NCBI taxonomy): domain Eukaryota; kingdom Viridiplantae; phylum Streptophyta; class Pinopsida; order Pinales; family Pinaceae; genus Pseudotsuga; species Pseudotsuga menziesii. The sequence continues at coordinate 874,200 of LPNX010750625.1, forward strand.
ATGTCTCTGAGCCGCTGCAATAAATCTTCTCTTGGAACGGAGTCAAAGGCTTTCCGGAAGTCCACGAAGCAGCAGTAGACTTTCGAGGAGCGGTGGTGTGCCTCCTCAATCACGACACGAAGGGTAAAAATATGGTCAATAGTCTAATGTGTTGCCCTGAACCCTGCCTAGCCCTGGGCTCTAACATTTCTCTGCTCGAGATCACTAGACAGGTTCCTATGGAGGACGGTGGCATATAATTTTGAGAACGTGTGGCCTACCATGATCATTTTTGTAGTTATTGGGATCAGAGGTGGATCCTGACTTGTGGATCGGATAAATAATATGATGTGACCATACCAGAGGAAAACCTTCACGCACCACATGGTTGAAGAGATCAGGCAAATAGCTAACCAGAGCATGAAGACCATGATTGAAGAACTCTGCTTGGTAGCCTTCCTCATCTGCTGATTTGTTGTTGCTCATTGCATGGATGGCCTCTTTGACATCACCGTCATAGAAGAGGTGGCAGGAGGAAGGAGGGGAAGTAACCTGAATTTTGGTGTGGGAGAACATGGAAGCAGGGTCAAGGTCAAATGGGAGAGGAGAGCGTCGAGGGAGGATGGTATGCTAGAAATGCTTGGGGGAATGGGCAAGGAGAGCTGAGAGTTTTCGTCTTCTCTGAGAGACAAATTGTCGTTTCTTGCGACGAAGCAGACGACGGTAAGAGATTTGAATGTCGGGGTAAGTAGAATGGGAGTGGAGGAAGGCATATCAAAGTTCTTGGTGGAGGGATAGGAGCCAAGTTTAGGGGAGGCATTGGTGGTACGAGTGGAATGGGGGAAGGAGTTAAGTGCAGCTTTCCAAATTGCAGATGAGAGGCACTGGTACTTAGCAGAGGCAGAGTCAAGTGAAGAGAATTGTGCCTCAAAGGGAAGAATCTGGCGAAGAGCGGACAAGAAGATGTCGGGGTCAACTTCGTCAAAGAGAAAGGTGGTCCGAAGTGGGGAGGGGGGGCTCTGCGGGGAGGGATGGGTTGGCAGAGAAGGGTCAAATTGGAGAGAGCGAAAGAAGTGGGTGGTCAGCCAGAGGGATGGGGGATATTGAGAGGTTTCGAATAAAAGGGAGCAAGTTCTAGTTTGCAAGGGCATAATCCACCACACTGGCCCACCTCCATGTGGCCGACAAGTGAAAAAGTGAGAATCTAAAAAGCATGGAAAGTCGTTCAAGATTTGCAACTCGTGAGACTCCCCTAACTGCATGAGATGTTTGCCATAAGTTGTAGTGGGCCCCAAGGCATCCTCTGATATCTGGTGAAGACCTACTGAGACCGAGACGATCCCCTCGGTACAGAACACATCCTCCAATCGGTCGTGGAGAGGGATCTAAAGATCTCTGGTGCGAGCATTGAAGTCCCCCATAAGTATGACCTCCTCTTCAGCAAAATACTAGGTGATGCCAGTGTACAGGTCCATATAGGGGTCCCCATCCGCTCCATTGTGGATGGCAAAGGATGAAGACGCTGGGGGAAAGTAGCATACTGCGATGTAGATGTCTCTCGGGAGGGACATCCTGGTCTTGTCCCTAATCCACATGAATCTGGCATACTCGTTTGTAGCTACCAGGGTCCCTGTTTTAGAGAAAGTCTCTAACCAAGCAAGCAACACCCCCTGACCCCTTGGCACCGCCTGAGCTCCTTGTTTCCTGCCTGCAAACAAAGAACCAGTGGTAACCTGTAATATCTGGGAGAGGCCATACAGGGCTCACATGAGTCTCGGTCACGAGGAGGATATCTGTCAAGGCGAGTGCGTCATACAGAAGAGTTAGTGATGACCAAAAGGACCCATTGCCATTCCAGCAGTGGACAGTGATACCTGTGCCCTGGCGTCTCTCCAGTCGGGCCCGTCATTTGGAGCTACCTGTTCGAGGTGTCCACCTGGGGAGAAAGAGTCTCAAATGACTGCCCCAATATTCCTGATAACAACCCATTTCCCTGCCTGTCTTGCTGTCGCGACTTGTTCTTTGGATTGTTTAAGCTCTGCCACCTGTGCTTTGGTGAGGTCCTCGTCAAGGAATATCTTGCTGGGAAGTGAGAACAGTTTTCATTTAGCTCTTAGGGCACAGAACCTATCCATTGCATTCCTGAATCTAAGAAAGAGGGTCGAGTCATGACCCAACCATATGTCACATGCTACAACGGGAAGAGGCTAGAAGGTTGTGTAAGATTCGGCTATATGAAATTCGAAATTTACAATTTTTATATTTTAAAGATTCACTATATGTTAAAATCTACTTGTTAAGATAAAAGTGGAATTTAAATTAGAATTCCAGGTAATCTTTTAAATAAATGTTGAAAATGTGGAAGTCAGATATTACTTAGTCAACAATAAAAAAAATTGAGATATAAATAAATGTGGAAGTAACATATTACTTAGTCAACGATTAAACAAAATGAGATATGTTGTAAGTTACAGTGAAGAATAAATATTACTTTAAAATCTTGAAGCACCACATATATTTTTATATTTTAAAAATGCTTGTATTTATAAGATGTATATTTCCAATTTTAATCATACTAGAATATTTTTTACTTATTTTTTCTGTATCGAATCGTACTTGTACGTGCATATTGCCGCTATAGTAAAAACTGTATTTGTCTTATGGCAATTTGTCTTTTTGCATAGTTATTTTTTAGCATAAAATTCAGATCTCCAATATTTCTAGAAATTGCCACGGACCACACGAGATGGATCTAGCAAACATGGGTTGCCTTGAGGGCGGCAATTGAACCGGAAAATTAAAAAAATAGGGAGAAAGGGCAACAAGAATAATTTCGTTGGACACTAGCAAAGAGAAGTTACTGGAATAGCAATAGGACTAAAAATTTACCCGGCAAGAAGTTGCCAGGCCAACCATAAGGCTGACGCCTGGAACACATGATTTCTATTGGCAGGGAAAAAGTGCCATGTCAGAGGAAAAGGTTGTTACCACAAAATAGATGTATTATTGGCATCTTCTGAGTTGTGATGTAAGTAATGGAAAACAAAAATCTAAAGTGGTTTGATGGCAATGAATAAAAGGTTGTAGCTTAAATTATACATGCAACATTTCCATCTTTTTGGGATCTCCTTTTTTAATGGCACGTTAGAGGGCAAATGTGTAGCGGTACAACCACATAACTTGTTTGTTTTATCTCAAAGACTGAAAATTAATAGAAGAGTTGTCGGTAGGTGGTACAAAGAAAACATGTTAATATTCTCTTATTACACACAGTCAAATGCTTAATTCAGCGTTGGCCCCGTGTCTTACACTATCCAGAATGAATAAATGATTGTAATTTACAACTTAAAATCACTAGTCTAGTAGGCACTTTAACCTTACCTGATCTATAAGATCAACTGTACTCCATGGAGAACGAACCAGACAATTTAAAATCCTTGGACCCTTTGAATCAGTGCCTCCTATAAACCACTTCAGAAAAGGTAACAAAACTCCAGCCATGTCAAGCACAGATGTAAAAGTATTCTCCAGAATCAATGCAGAAACCTGTGGATTTTCAAGAGGCAAATCTCTCGTGAGAGCTATATATATGTGTTTCCGAATGCTTAAAACAAAAGAATATATTGGAACTAGCAGGATTTTTCAACGGACTATAAACAATCCATCCTATTGCTGACAAAAACCATTGATGAATATGCTTCAATAAATTGCTGGTAGCATATTCTTTTACAGCATCCTATATAAATAGCAATTGACCATATGTTTTCCATAGACATCTGAGTAAGAAAAGAAAGGTTTCTGTTTACCAAGAATTGAAAAGCTAGGTTTCTACTCTAAAGAAAGTATTTCTAAGATGCAAACCAGATATTTTAAGGGTTAACATCATGATACTATTCCAAAGTTGAGGTAATTATCCCATAAACATAAGGAAAATCTTATCAACTAAAGAAAGAAAAAGAAAACTAGAAAGAAAGTCTACAAAGTCAATTTATCAAAGCAAGGCATCGTTATCCTCCCCACCACAGTTTGACTCCCACTTGGCATGCTTGCCCCTCATGGGCCGATTTGCCCCCGCAAGGTGCCATGTCATATGGATGGGGCTAGGTGTGATTACTGCATGAGTTTGACAGAACAAGCTTCCCCAAGTCACAGCCACTTAGCCAAGAATTGCCTTCACATGTCTGCAGGTGAAATTTTTTTCGTTGTCCAGGAGCATTCAAACCAAATTAAGAAGTTAATAATTACAACAAAAAAAACTAAAAGAACATAATTATATTAGATCAATTGGACTACAAATACGTCAAGTGACAACAATGAGGGAGTGCCTAGAGCATATCACAAGAAAGATCAAAATCAAAAAAACCATTACCGGATGAACCCTAGACAATGTAGTAGAGACAAACTCTATAAGCATAAGCACCCTATAGCAAGGGAAATCGACAAACCTGAGCAACAAAACCCTATCTAGGTGTCAATGTCTCAATCAATCACCATGATAGCCCCAACGCTAAGCCTAATATTGCCCTCCAAAGACTGACCTAGACTAAAACGACCCAATTGTGCAATCTTGGGGGGCATTGAGAACTCTTTATTGTGGCTCTCATAACATCCAAAGGCTACCGAGTCTCTCGAGTCTCAAGTTCCAAGGAAGAAAGAAAACTGGTATGTGCAACTACCTATGGTATTTGAGCTGGGCATACGGAATTACAAAAAAAGTATATAGTCGTAAGCTCCCTTGTGAAAAGGGTACCCCTTTCTGGTATTGTTTGTTTTGCAAAATATTTGTAATGGTGTCACTTGAATGACACTTTAAATCTCTCAAGATATTTGTAATGGCATCAACAATTTCAACAATCTCAAGATGCAATATCAATAAATTCAAAGAGATCGAAACACTACAACAACAACAATTCCAATAATAGTTCATGACCAATCTAATGATATGTCTCAACAAAATATGACCCAACATCAAGGAGTTTCTAAAATTGCTAGCTCGCACTAACCTACTTTTGAACTAGATACCAAAATTATCATTCCACATTTAGATGGCACCAAGTGTTGAAAAATCAAATGTTTGGTCAAGGATTCTTGAAGCATAAGTGTTCAAAATCAAATGTTTGGTTAAGGAGTCTTAAAGCATACTTCTAAACTCAACAAGTTTGTTGATGAGCATAATATTACATTCGTAGAAATTTATATAGAATATCAAAAACTTCGACAATGTGTGATGTCCTCTTCTAATTAAGCACCAAAGACACCCGATAACCTATTTAATTCCTATAGGTTCGAGCAGGTATTGATAAAAGGGAATTGACTGAGGACTAATGGTACCGGGAACATAAAGAAACATTATTTCAATGTTATTAAGTCATCTGTGGATTAAAAGAGACCACCAGAGCAGATATCAACAAGCATTTAGAGCATAGTGGAAAAAATCGGCATCGGCAAAAAATCGGTGAGGGTCCAGAAAACATCTTCTCGGCAACATCGGCGAAAAAATCAGCAAAAATCAGCAAACCACGGCAAGCATTAAAAAATGCAAATTTTGTACTTCAATAGGGTCAAAATTTGCTTACCGATTTTTTCCCTTTTTTGCCGATTTTTCCTGATTTTTCCCGACTTTTCGCAATGTCCAATTTTTTGAAAAAATCGCGATTTTTTCGGGCCGAAAAATTGGCAGCCAGAAAAAATCACGATTTTTCGGGACATCACCAAAAAATCGGCGATTTTTTCCACTATGATTCAGAGCATGCGGGCCTTATTTCACTTTGTATGTGACATGCAGCAAATAGATTGCATGCATGCAAAACCTATTCATGCATCCTCAACTCTATAAAAGAAAGTAATCCAAACCCTAAAAGGTATCCATGATTATTATTCACTTTGAGAATTGGTTTTCGGAAGCTCGATGAGCAAGTTGGGGTTGAGGGCATGAGTCCTTAGCTAGCAAGTGTTTTCGGCAGCGAAATCTATCTTCCCTAATCCCTTTCAAGATAGATCACTCAGATCTCTCATCAACACTTCAGATTATTCATTATTCATCAAAGATCCAGCATATAGAAGATTGATCACCCAAAGAGCCACGTATTTACTGTTGGAGCGAATTGGAGGCACTGAAGACAATTCATATTGGACCAAAGAGGCCATATTTGTTCTGCATGTCTCTTCCAAACTCTTCAGAAGGCCTAGATTACCCTATCCAATGTTTTCAGAGGATTATCTTGACATCCTGAGCAGTAGTGAATCATTATAACAAGAAAGAGGATGTATTCACTGCATGGGCGACTTCTACCTCTCAGAAGTAATTCGCATAAGAACTAGGAGAGCTCATAAGTCTTGCAAGTCATCACCAAACTCTTCAGAAGGTTGCAATTACCCTTTGAATTGATTACGGGCACTCAGTTCAACAATCCAGAGCAATTACGAAAGAATCAAAGCTCAAGAAGAACGTCTTAATTGCATGGGCGAATAGCCTTGGGAGGCTCACATTTTCTGCTTTATCTTCTATGCATGGCATGCATGCCTCTTATACATTGATCAACAAACAGGGTTATGATTATTGGTATGTCCTTATAGTCTATTTGAAGCTATTTTCATTATCAATCTTAGCTTTTATCATATCTGGAGTTTGTGCACTATCTGGACATTTCATGCAAATCAATTTTATAAGTTATAAAGCATAAAAACTCTGAACCAATGAACAAATACCTCAACTGTATCAGCATAAGGGTGAAATATTAGTTTGGGATATTACACAATGTTAAAGCCCGTAAGCATCACCTAGTTATGAATGACCAATAGTTGTGTATGGGGAAGGGACTCACTAACACAAGTATTGAAAATTTTACAAATGTGAAATTTTCGCAACTTACCAAATCACTATTACATTTTCAATATTTTACTTAAACCAGTAATTACATTAACTCATAATTATTGAAAAGATAAATGCAACACACTGATAAACATTCATTAATAGAGAAAACCACAACACACAAGATACCCTGGAAATCCCAATAGAGGAAAACCAACTAACATCTTATCTTTCATTGCAGGTTTGTTAATCAACACTTACAATTACAGGCCTCCAAATATTACTCACCAGATCTCATACTACTAACTCTCACTGCGCCCAAACCCCTCAACAGAAAAGACAAACTCCAAGAGAAGATATGACTCACTTTTGTCGCTCACAAGAGATATGACTCAATCTTGTCCACTCAAGAAATATGACTCACTCTTGACCTCTATGTACTGACCACCACAAGAGATATAACTCACTCTTAACTTGGTAACTATACAACTCTCAATAGCCTCTTTTATAACATCACTTTAAGTCAATACCATGGGAAATACCACGGGACACTTAGTACCACGAGACACATAACACCATAGACCCTCCAATACCATTGACAATAAAGTATTACAACAGAAACTATTACAAGATTGTCTAGAGAGATAAACTCAACCCCTTCTACGTTGCTAGACACCCCAATGTAAAAGTACTTGTTGAGCAACCAAAACTAACAACAAATCCCGGGGATGCATCTTTAACCAACCTTCAATCAAGTAGTTCAGTAATATATCTTATCATTTTAACAAATTATCGATTATGCTCGAGATCATGAGTTCAATTAATATCCTTATGCTTTAGTTCATTTGAGTACTCTTCTTACATTTGCAAGGGGGAATGGATTGTTTACATATTTATAGGAAGCTTTAGTTTGCCTAAAAAGTTGAAAGCAAGTTACAGTAGAAAGGTCCATTGCATCAAATGTCCATAACTAGGATCGGAAGAACCAATTTATTAAAATTCGAACTAAAACTAAAACTGGTTGATTCAACCCTCCCAACACAAAACCTAGCCTTGAACCATAGCAAATTAGCCAGGTGCCAAACCGTTGAAATTGGCTGATTTGACCAACTCCCATTCTGAACCAGTGTGAACACATAACGATTGCCAGTGTGGAAAAAAAGTGGGTGGAAAATGAAAAATAAATAGAAAAAAGAAAAACGCAAAACACCCTCTCCTCTAAAAACATACCCTAATTGAAAGTAGTATAATGATGCCCCCCTCTATTTGCCTCGCACCTCTTTCATTGATTAATTATGAGCATTTGGAGTTTGCAGAGTTGCAATAATGAGATTCGATTCAGAGTTGAGCTTAGTGTTGATTTGGCATTGTTTGACTTGTGGTGGATTTGGCATCCACATTAGTAAGCTACATCTAATCTACAAGCTTGAAGGAGTTCATAACCCAATATTTGTGACCATGCGGAGGTATGCTTCAAGCCCTCTTCTTTTTCTCATAAAATTCCAAATTTTCGATTTACTTTGCAAATAAATTAAGATAGGTTTTGTTACTTGCATTTATAGATCTTATTTTTGTTTGAGACGTTACCATAGCCCCTGACCTATGGTAATATGGTTGACAAGAAAATGTTTTGCAAATATCGTAAGAAGCACATAAGATAAGCGCGAGGATTCACAGATTAAAAGATCACTTAGATGGTGTTCAAGGGTATATTAAAGTTTAAACCATACCCTGAAGTTGATGTAAGGATTAGAGGGGAATTGATAGCCCATCCTAAGACATATCAAGCAAAAAAGGCCATGAGGAAAGAGATGGAGGATGGGGATGAGACAAATTGCATCCCTAAGCAACCCTAGTTTTGAAGGCTTCTCCTAATCCATAAACTACGATGGATATTCCACTGGAATAGTCCATCACATCGGATCTTACAACTTAATTCATTGTGTTAGCTTAATTTTACGGAATGATAAATAAACTAGAACTGAAAGGAAAATAACTAGAAACAACACATCCACATGAATAAGACAAGATATACCCTGGGAAAATCGATATGGGGAAAAAACCAACTAGAAGTGAGGACTATGCCTTGCTATTTTCTTCTCTAATGTATAATGCAAATACAGTGAAAATGGTACTTACTATGGAGTTAACTCTAACACTGTGGCTCGCACGGCTATTACAGGATCTCCTACTTCCTCTATTTTGCTCTAATATCCACTCACTTACCGTTGCTCAATGATGGAACAATAGATAACGTCATTAAAATGGAACCCTTTTTCCTCCTAATGACCCAATATTTAACATACCTCGACAGCTATCTAGAGTTAGTTTTAGGGTTTGTACATGCCTCTACTCTCGATTAGGGTTAAGGTTTTGGACCCTCTAAAATGTTCTTGAAATTCCACACGTGACTAGCTCCACATCTATCTGTAATGAGAGTTGACATGGAATCCACTCTATACCATGGCGGTCAACTTGCAAGAGGCATAACTTCCTCAGACGAACTCCAATTGAGGCGATTTTTACACCGTTGGAAAGGTCTCAAAGTGTAGAATAATGTCAAGGGGCTAGAAAGCTATGCTTGCAAACTTTTCACAGCAAAAAACATTGTTTAATCCCTCAAACAGGCCTCGTTAGGTTTTGGACCCCAAATCAACAAAGTAAAACTTGCCCCTAAAATGGGCCTTACAAGCCAATTCATCCAGTTTTTCCACCTAGAAAGCACCAAAATAGATGACAAATTATATATTGATACATGTTAGATCAATACTGATACATCAAGCAAAAAAGGCCAAGAGGAAAGTGATGGAGGATAAGATGGGGAGAAGGAAATAGATTGCATCCCTAAGCAACCCTAGTTTTGAAGGCTTCTCCTTTAACCTTTTTGGTAGGGGACCCTTTAGATATGTTTCTCCCATTCAAGAAAAATGTCATACAATTCCAGTTTCACAAAAGAGGAAGGATATTGATGGTGTTTTCCACCCTCAAACCCTACTAGTGGCCCTTGGCTCAAAGCACTATTAATAACCATTAAAAGAAGCAATACAAGGAATCCACTTTCAAATGCATGGCTAAAGGGTGGGGTATGATGCAAATATCCCTTTTAATGCTTCCTGCTCACCTCATTACCAACCTATATTAAATGTCATAGTTTTGTTGGTAATGGCAAGCCTTGAATAACTCCAAAGCTTGAATGAATTTCATTAATGTGAGTCACATATAAATACATTGAGATATGAACTTTGGTTTCATCTTCCAAAAATTCTAATGCCTATTCTATTTCATCTATGACTCTTCATATTACTCCTAAATGAATAATAATTATAATGTTTACAATACATCATAATACCTAAGGATTAGGTATCTAACATTCCCCTTAATCTAAGGGAGTGTTTGCGAATCCAAAACTATTTCTAAACTCTTCGAACTTTTTCTCTTCCAAGCACTTTGGTAAAGATGTTTGTCTACTAAGGATTAGGTGTCTAATAGGTAAGGGCTTAAAAGGCCCTACTATGCATTGTGAATTTTATTGAGTTCAGATCTGGTTACTAACTCAAATAATTAACTCATTAATTATTAATTAAAACCACACTAAAACTCACAACCAAACACAAAGAAAACCTTAACACAAGATGTACCTTGGAAACCCCAATGGGGAAAACCAGCAAATAGTTTGTCTTGTATTGTAAATAACATTTATAACACCAAGCTACCAAATATACACATTGAATCTCAGTCACTCCTGACTCTCCCTTGCTGCAACTATGCCCAAACCCTCAACAATGCAAATAAACCCAGGCTTGAGTGAAACCCTCACTCCAAGCCTCTAAGAGACTCCCTCTCCCAAATCTGATTACTCACTAATCACTCACTGTTACTCACATTGACAATGACCACTCAAGAGATATACCTCACTTTTGACTATTGTGGTGCCTTACAACTCTCAATAGACTCTTTTATAACATCACTTTATTTCAATACCATGGGCAATACCATGGGACACCCAATACCATGGACCTTCTAATACCATTGACATAAAGAATTTCAAAAGACACTATTACAAGACTGTCTAGAAAGTCTATCTCGGCCCCTTCTACGTTGCTAGACACCCCCAACGTAGAAGTATCTGTCGAGCTACCAAAAACTAACACTCCCTCTTAATGAGGGAGGTACTTCTAAAGATACCTCTTCCATGATCAACCAAGTCTTCTACTGCAGTTGCTCCCTCTGAATTGGAAGATCCTGCTCCCTCTAAACTAGAAGACTTTGCACCCGCTAAGCTGGAAGCCATGTTCAACTACTCGAACCTTTACGAAGACCTGGCACTGTTGCTCGCAGCCCGGTGGTTGCCCTAAAAAAATATTTTTTTAGGGCTTGTTGCCTGAGAATTACTGCCCTTACCCATGCTATCCAATGGATGCCTCGGGCTTTCCCAAACCCTTTTGGGCTTGTTGCCTGAGAATTACTGCCCTTACCCATGCTATCCAATGGATGCCTCGGGCTTTCCCAAACCCTTTTGGGCACTTCTGCCCCTTCTTAGGGCTTGCTCAACTCACAAGAATTTGCTAGGCAGCAGATTTCTTTGCCCGTCAGCTAGCTTGCCCACCTGGCAGATGTGCCTTTTCCTTAGCGGTTGTTGGCTTCTAGCGACAACCTCGACATGATTCGGTTTGCAGATAGAGATAAGTCGATGATTAGGGAAGTGTGTGAGCAGATGGACAACTTGCTGGGCCTAATTAAAGATATTGTTGAACAAAAAGATCCCATCTTGTACGACCATATTTATACACATGTGGTCAAAAGATGGGAACATCTCAACGTTCCACTGCGTGCATTAGCATATGTATTAACACCAAAATATTATTCTCAGTCTTGGTTGGCCAAACCAACACCGAGGGGTGGGGTTAGGAGAAAGCCCCACACAGATCCAGAGGTACAAGTTGGGTACATGGCTGCTATAGACAAGCTGGTCCCGGATGTAGAGGAATGTGACTTATTGCACAGTGAATTAAACAAATACATCAGTGAAGTTGGTATGTTTGGTACTTTGCATGCAACTAGAGATCGAGATAGGGCACCTCCTATCGAATAGTGGAACATGTTTGGCTCAACATGCCCACGCTTGAATAAATTGGCAGTCAAAGTGCTTTCAAAAGTGGTTAACAGTTCCTCTGCAGAAAGGTGTTGGAGCACCTATAGCTTCATCCACTCAGTGAAAAGAAACCGATTAAATGAAAACCGAGTAGAAAGCTTGGTTTATGTACATTACAACTTGAGGTTGTTGACTCGTTACTGTGAGTGGGCCAAAACTGATAGATCATATCTCAATTAGGACAATAATCCAGAGGAGCATAACTTGGAGGATGGAGCCTTAGCTTTAGAACACTTGGAGGAAGAGATTTTGGGTGATGATGATGACCATGCAACAGCAGCAATAATGCCACCGCCATCTTCTACCTTGTTTTCAGATGCACTATCTTTTCCTAGAGGTTCAAATTCACGACCTCCATCTGCATCAGTTAGGGGGGGTCGTGCAGGACCAAGTCTTGGACGTGGCTCAACATCAATGACTACTGGGGATGATAACCCCGTCGTTCAAACTCATAGAGCACGAGAAAAGAAAATAGAGATTTCCCGTGGCAAGAGGAAACATCCATAAAATCTAGTTTTCTTGTCTTTTCTTGTTTACAATACTTTGAACTTTGAAGTCTCAGCACTATTGACTCTTTTATATTTTTTATGGTATATTTTGTACACACTAATGATTACATGGCAATTCAAGTTTGAAGTTTGAAGTTGAACTGTTACTTGAACGGTGAACCTACCTTTGAAGTTCAGTATTTGCAACTTTGTATAATTGAGTCATTGACAGTTGACTACATAAAGCATATTATAACTCTTTGGTAATGAATATGATGCTTCGTGAATTTTTTCAACTTTCAACTTTCGTTTCATGGTTGAACCATTGGTTTTCTATAGAGTCTAGAGTCTAGACTATAGTTTGGTTACAAGGACTAGTGATGACAAAATGTTATATATTGAAAATTTTGATGTTATGGAATCATTAATACTGGACCTATGGCTGACGAATTCATTACTAGATGATTGATGAATGATGTTATATGGTATTATGTTTTATTTCATGTGTCTATGCTTTCCATAACCAATTCCACATTCTACATGCATTTGTTGACATATATGCATCAAAATATAAAAAATATATATTATATAAAAAAACACTTCCAAACTGGAAGCTTTTGAAAATTTCTCTTTTCACTCCCGCTTCCACTTCTCGCATTCGCTTTCGCTCCCAAGAAACACAGTATCTTATTCTGGTGGTACCCAGGTTCTTAATATTTACTCTGTGGATGATTTGGCCTTATCATTTGAATTGACTCAACCAGCATAGATCCATCTTAAAACTCAGATCTATCAAGCACCGAGAGGAATCCAATTTCTTGAGGTGTAAATTTATTTTATCTTTAATTTTTTACACGTAAAGAAAAAATTTACACCTCAAGAAATTGGATCCTCCTTTGTTCTTGATAAATCCGGGTTTAAGATGGATCTATGCTGGTTTTAAATTATTTATTTTATCAGCAAAATGAATTTTTTTAATTACTTTTTATTTTTGGTAACTTATTAGCCAACATGATTTTTTTCAATAGTTTTTTTTATATTTGGTAACTTATGAGCTGACAAAAAATACTTTCTTTACGTGTAAAAAATTTAAGATAAAAAAAATTACACCTAAAGAAATTGGATCCCTATCGGTGCTTTAAGATGGATCTATGCTAGTTTTAAGTTTTTTATTTTATGAGCCAAATAAATTTTTTTAGTTTCTTTTTATTTTTGGTAACTTATTAGCCAACATAAAAAAAAAATTCATTATTTTTTCATTTTTGGTAACTTATGAGCCAACATGAATTTTGTAATTACCTTTTATTTTTGGTAACGTTACGTGACAACATCTCCCCGATACTGGGATGTAGAGCACCTCGCTACTCTCCGTGCAATAATCAATGGAGGGTATTATTTTATGTCTATACACCTTTGCAAAAAAGGCAGGAGCAATTGCTAACTAGGAGAAAACAGAGGGATTTCGTCTGAGCCTATTCAATCGTACTACTCTATTCAGCAAGGTTGCCCCCTTACTCCTTATATGTATGTCATTACAGCAAATGTCCTAGGTTATTTTTTTGAGACTACTAGAATGGAAGGGCGAATTTGAGGTATATCTTAGTATGGTGGTAACCAGCTTCTTAATGTCCACTGTGTGGATGATTTGGCCTTAACATCTGAATTGACTCAATAAACTGAGGGTACTCTTTTATGTCTAAAAACATTTGCAAAAGCGACAGGAACAATTGTTAGCAAGGAGAAAATAAAGGCATTTTACGTGGGTTAGGACGACACCCCTCATTGGTTGTATAATAAGAAAGTTTATTAAATTTGGCAAGATCTTTAGATACTTGACAATACCTTTTAGTGTGCCAATTTCTCTCGTTGATCAGTGGATATGGATCATGGCCGTGTTTCAAAAGAGACTTCAATCTTGGAATCACCTTGATCTCCCTCTTGAAAGAAAGGTAACAGTGGTTGACAGGATCTTGGCACATTGGAGACATCTATTATTCTCTTGTATGTACAACATATAGATTGTTGGATCGCATTTGCAAAAGTATTCTTTGGGGCAAGCAAGGTGGGGCAAAGGGGTCCCTCTGGTGGCTCAGGATGTTTGTACACTACCAAAGGTACAAGGGGGTTTGGGGCTCCCTCACATAAGAACGAATTGGGCAATTCTTGCAGGTAAATTGGTTGTGTGTGCAGTAGAGAGTGATGCCCCTTGGAAAGTCTCCGTTCAGCACCAGATTCAACAAGCTCAACACATTCAGGGTATTAAATTCCCTTTCCAATTCTGTGAAATAGTTAAGATTGTGCAAACCTTCATGATTGCAGGTTTTTCCCCACTTAACAAGGTGTGGATAGATTGGCAGGTTGTGTCTAGTTTTCTCACTTGGCAACTTAAGGGGCCCCATGATGCTAGGGACCTTGTGACAGGTTGACTTGGACATTTTTGTCTTCTAATAGGCAAGTCAGTGTTTCACCTAAGTTTGCTGGCAAAAGATTGGCAAAGAAAGGACTTTTTGGGGGGAAGAATTTATGAGATCTCAACAGTGGTTTAAACTTTATCTAGTGGGCTCTTAGCTGGACTCAAAATCTCAATGGTTCAAACAATATGTTTTAGAGTCTTTGTTGCATTGGTATAAACCGAATCCGATTTGTAAGGACAATGAAGCGAATCCGACTTCAGAAGTAATAAGATAGTTATAAAATGATAATTGAATGAATAAGATGATTACATTTACATTGAGGGTCGCTTATATATTGTTGGGCACCTAATGAGAGGAGTCGTGTCCTCTTAGACATAATTGTAACTATTATTAGTAATTATTAGTTTAAATTTATTGTTTATCATTATTTATGTTTGTGACATTGCCACCATCTTTAAGGGAGCTTTGTCCTCAAAGCTGACTTTGTTGGCGTTTTCATTTATTATGGATCTTTGTGGATGTTGATGTGATATGTGCGCTCTGGACTTATCCCTTTTATTTTGACGATGATCTGGATCCTTTTCATGCTGCGACTCATTTTGCTTAGGTCTCGAACCTTCTAAACCCAGTCGGTGCTTAGTTCCTTTCCATCGGAATTCCATGTATTGTTTTTGTAAATTGGTAGAGTACGTTCCCAACGATTTTAACCAGTCAGCACCTAATATCAAGTCTACTTCCTTGAGAGGTAAAGCATAACAATCAAGCTGCAAGTTTAAGTTTTGTATCTGCACTACAACCTTATGACATTTCCCCACTTCTTCGATGTGTTGATCAGCAATGGTTGAGGCTTTAAGTCCTTTTGCGGGGAACACAAAAAGATTTAGCTCTTTTGCCTTGTTGATATATCACATTATGGGTACTTCCAGAATCAACCAAAATTGTGATGTCCTTATTCTTAATTGTCTTATTAAGTTGTAATCTCTTTGGTTTTGACTTCCTTGATTCTGTTACATGAGCTAAGGGTTGTTCATCTTTTAAGTTGTCATGACTTCTCAATTGAAGTGGGGTATATTTCTTTATGAGTGGTTGGCCTTCCTTTTGTTGGGTGTTAACCTTCTTAATAGTCATTAGATCTTTTTCCTTACAAGTTTGTTGAACATAGGTAATGGTCACTATTGAAACTTCTGATGGGCTTGTGTCTTCGTCTGAATCGGAAATATCTTCTTCAGCTGATACCTATACTTCTTTCCCGTTTATGATTTTGAAATGTGTTGTATGATTGGTTCTGCATTTGTGGCATGGAACCCAATCTTCCCCGCATCAACGACAATTATTATTTTTATTTCTTTTGTCGTTGTCATAGTGACTGGTGGATGTTTTTGAATCCCCTTCAATTTTGTAGCCATATGACTGGGAACTGTCGCACAAATGACCTGGTGACCACTGGTTTCCACAATATCTGCATTGTGCCTCTTTTTCCAATCTTTCCTTAAGTATTCCTTCTAGTTAGAGTTATGATGATTTTGCTTTGCGCCTTGCCACTTCGACATTTGGTATATCATGCATTTTTAATTCTTTTTGTATATATGATTTTAGGCCTCCCAAATATGTTTCTAGCCGTTGTTTTTCAAATAGCCCAAACCCTCTGGTGGCTAAAGATTCCCACTGGTGCGTGAACTCTTCAATGCTTCCCCTTTGTTGTAGCCTAGTAAGTTTTGAAAAGAATTCATCCTCAGTGATTCCTCGAAACCTTTTTAAGAAGTCGTTCTTAAATAAGTTCCAGGTGTATGAGAAATTGTCTCCCTTCCACCACATATACCAGTTATAAGCATATCCTTCGAGGTGCACTGATGCATACTTGACCTTTTCTTCGTCCGCTGTAATGTTATATATGTCAAAGTACTCCTCTTCTTTATTCAACCAAGCGACGCATTGGTATTCCCCTCCATTATATTTCGTCATTTCTATTTTTGCTCTAAGCGGGTACATTATGAATGGCCGATATTAAGTACCTTTTGGTCCGTGTGTTGGTGACTCAAAGTTGCGAGATGAAGTGACCGACATATCCGAACCAAGTTTTTCATGTTATTGGTCTTTACTATTCTTCATATTTTGTAATATCGCCTTGATATCTTTCTAGGCCTCCATCAATTTTAGGTCCAAGATTTTTTGTTCCTTGCTCATAATGTCAAACTTGTCATCCATTTTCTGCTCCATTACTTGAATGACTTCATCCTTGATTTCCTTCTTAAGTGCCTCCTGGCTCTTGGTGATCATTTCCTTGAAAGCTTGGACGCCCTTCTCTATTTTCTCAATTTGCGCTTTTATCTCTGTCATCATACTTCGTAGGTGTGGTGGTGAATAATTGGACCCAATTTTGCTTTATATGAGGTGAATGTCGCTTAATATTCAATGTGGTGGGAAAATAATAATATTATTATATATATTATTTATTGTATTATATGGTAAGAAAATCTTAATAAAAATCATTTATAATAATAATAATATTATTATTATTATTATATAATTTATTTTTTACTAACCCTTTTTTTTTGTGGATGTGAGTTGTAGGGCTATCGTGGGAAATGGAGAATGGAAGGAGCTTTGGAGATGGGGAAGATTACATCTCCGAGAAGGATGAGAAGCAGTGAGCGCAGGCAGGGGGATGGAGTTGGGTAAGATGGAGGACGTGGCATGATAATGAAGATGTCGAGGGAGAGGGAGGGAGGAATGGGAGAGGCCGCAGTAGTGGAGGAGGTTTGAGAAGAGGGTTGGCTAAGTGCCAAGGCGGAGTTTGGAGGATGTGTGAGAGCTGGTGTGAATGGAAGTTGCGTAGATGGAGGATGGGCCAAGGGTGGGATAAGAGGGAGCGCAGGGCTGTGAGTGTATGATGACGAGGAGAGAGGGATTGGGTATGGAGAGTACAGGAGTGAACAAGCGCAAAAGAGTGTGGGAGAGTGAGGGAGAAGCGATGGAGTGGAGGAGCAATGGATGGGTGTATGGTGGAGGGATGAGTGTCGATGATGGAAACTTCAGCAACCTTGGATCTTGGACAATGGGCAGCGTCAGAGATCACAAGTTGGCTTTGATACCAAATAGTATAAACTAAATCCGGTTTGTCAAGACAATGAAGCGAATCCGACTTCATAAGTAATAAGATAGTTATAAAATGATATTTGAATGAATAAGATAATTACATTTACATTGAGGGTCGCTTATATATTGTTGGGCACCTAATGAGAGGAGTCGTGTCCTCTTAGACATAATTGTAATTATTAGTTTATATTTATTATTATTTATCATTATTTATGTTCGTGACATGCATGATCCTCGTTGCTTGCCTTTTTAAAATGCAGTTGCATGGATTTGGACTATTTTGAAGGGACTAGACATGGAGGAATGGTAAGCCCTTTTACATTTGTAAGACAAAGGATCTTTATAATATGGTGAGACACACTTCTGATATTGGAATTTGTTTGAAAAAATGTGGTCGGTAAAGGGCCCTATCACATTGTTCTTTTAAACACAAGGTTTGGGGATAGCTTCTTCCCAAGCAAGAGTTGGTTGTCAAGTGTAGGTTTTTTAAGATTGATGTGATAGATGTTGCATGTGTTCTATGTTGCAAGGATGAAACAATGGAACATGTTTCTGGGATATGTTTGGCTACAAAGATGTTTTGGTCATGGTTTCAAGTTGAGTATAATTTCTTCTTCACTGCCCCACTCTCATGGAAGGGTTCCCTTCTAGGAGACACTTGGATAATTAGGGACAATTGCAAATCCTTGTGACACTCAATATTGGCTTCCTATTGGTTTTCTTTGGAAACATCGAGGATCTTTCCCCATTTATCTTAGGGGAGTTGAGAGTTTTTAAGTAGGAGTAGCCTATGCTTCTGAAAGTCAAACTTAGTGTCTTTTGTCGTGATATTGAGTCCCTTCCTCTTGGTGAGCAGTAGCTTAAGCTTGCTTTTTTGTCTTTCTAGGGAAGGAATTTCTCAATACTCCTGTGGTTCATGTGATGTAACTCTCTAACATATGACGTACTTAATTCTTCCATGCAATAATTTAAGTAGTATTTCAAAAAAATATAAACATCAAAAGAAAAGATTAAAGGCCAAATACTAGTAGCTAAGCAAATGTTTGAAAAAGAAGTAGCTATCAATGCATTGTGATAAATAATTCATAAGCATGGTGAGGCTCAATCTTCAAAGGAAACCAGGGGGAACTTGACAATACAATCTTAATCCACACAAAACAAGGGGATTACTCCTAGGAAAGTTGCTCTGTCACCAAAGCTCATTTAATTGATAATTTCTCAATTGAGTGCATTTTTTAAAAGATTTCCAAAATATTAAATATCTCAAACAATTATTAATAAACTAAAGCTTCCAACAACCGCACAATCAGACACCTATCAACTTAGTTCGAACTTAGAAAAGATAGTAGTGTACCAAGATTACTCAAACTTGCACACTTTGCTTTCAGTACAACCAAAACTTATTGATGACGAGATTTATGATGTTACTATTATGGATTGTCATGACAATTTTCTTGAAAAACCTTTACTAGTATAATAGGAGAGCCACATATAGTTGACGCCATAATACTTATGTCACATGTGTTATCTAAAGATGACCATCAATATATCATTAATTCTACCATAAAGTTGTGCCCAAGAATCTACAACTGACCTTTATTCTCCCTTCAACAACAAGAAACAATGAACATTGAGAAAGTTGTTTCCTTTGAAGACTATATTGGGGTCAAAAGTAACGTTATCCAATGATTTCCAAAGCACGAAACTTCAGCAACATCAACTTGTAAATTGTAATGTTTCGTTATTGATAAATAGGGAATTGATTGGGTGTAGTAAAGAGGGCCATCAGAGTTATTATCATAAAGCATGCAGACTATGCAAGCCTTATTTCTTCAGTCTTAAATCAACGAGCAATTAGAATTCCATACATGCAAAAAGTAAAGTGCAAACCCTAAAAGTGACATGCAAAACCTAAAAGTGACATGCAAACCCTAAAAGTACATGCTAAAGTTATATAAGAACGGTCATTTAGCCAAAAAAATCATCTATGATTATTATTAATGAGTTTGGTTTCTAGAGCAGTAGTAGCAAGTGTCGCAGCAACAAGTTGGGGTTGGAGACAAAGGTCTTCAGCTAGCAAGGGGTTTCGGCAACGAAATCCATCTGCTCTAATCACTTTGGGATAGATCATCTAGATCTATCATCGGTATTCATCATCTTCTTATTCTTGGTTTCGGTCATTCAGCTATCAGAGAGAGTATATTGCAAGTGCACCCTTTGCTGCTAGGGATACAGTTGGAAATCCCAGATCTATTCGCTAGCCTTCAGGAATCCAGTAAAAACTTCTGCATGCTACCTCTATTATTCTCAGTGGTGATACATCAACATATTTGGTCACTGCTATTCCATTCCAGGCACATTCCAAGTCTCCTCCAGCAAAAATGTGAGGAGAGAGGACGTCTTCCATCCTCAAGCAAATCAATTCGCTAGGTGGCTTGAAGGAGGCTAAACTTCTGCATGCATCCCCTTATCTCTCCGGGGGGACTATACTCTCAGTCCTAGAAAGTTTCAGCAGCAACAGACACTTCCTCTTTCAAAAACGTCAAGATCAACAGAAGGAGGGCACACTTTCAGCTGGGCGTCAACTACTGCAGAGGAGCACTATTTTCTTATCTTTCTGGCACAATTTGCATGCATCTCATCTATTGACAGAATATCAGCATTATTATCAGTGGTATTTGTATCTTTTTTAACTAAAAGTCTTTAGCCTATTTTCTCTCCATATCATCTATATTTTAGGGTCGTTTGGCACGACACTTTTTGCATTCACATTTTATTTATCTTTCCAGCACAATTTGAGCATCTGAACAACATACATATTACCAAAGTACAATAGAATATCGTTGGGATATTACATAAATGGTGCTCAAAGATATGACAGGACTCCATGCATGCCCTCAGCAAATCTTCTTCATACCAAAATTTGACAACTTCAACACATTCCTAATGCACACCAGTTGAGGCAATACAACAATGCTTTCTCACGGCATTAGTTGACCAATGCTTAAGAGGAATGTACATGTGTTTGGTGTCCAAATGTTTTAATAGTAATAATGATTTCATCCTAGCCAACTAATATAATTCATAAGAGCTAAATAGTCAGATAGAAGTGTGTAGAAGGAAAAACTAATTTGGAATGAGTACTTAAAATTTAGAGAAAATTAATAATCATGGGCACTCGTTATAAAAGGGCACCATCCTCCATGTAGTAGCAAACCTGTAAGGTTGCACTTCATGATTTGAAGCTTGAAACCTCCCTTGATTAGGCTTACAAACAACTATCAAAATGCAAACTTTTACAGAACAGGTTTTTAAGTCTGATAAGGCATTCAACAAAGCATTTTCATAAGTTTCTGCCAATCACTTTAAGTTCCACAATGTAGCAAACTACAAGTATTTACTTCTACTAAAGCATTTCTCATTATGAGCCAATTTGAAATTAAATTTTATAATTAGTTAACTTATAAAATTCTGTGTAAATTGGAGCTCCAAAACTATTGTTACAAGCCCAAATATCATGGACAAGGACTAGGCTAATAATAAATTAACGTGCCTATAACAGTAGATCTAGTGCAGTGAATTTGCTATGGAAAATCAATATATTGAGCAACTTGTAGTACATTTTACAGCAGTATAATCAATAGTAAATTCATCCATAGAAAACATATACAGCACCCAAAAACTAGAAAATGTAGCACCATAAACTTCAAATTTAAACCAAATAACATCCCTTAGGACAAAGAAAACCGTGAAGGTATGGACACAAACCTAGGCCGACTCCAAGCTAGTAATCAAATTCCCTGTGAAGGGATGGCCTCCAAGGTGTGAAGGTATGGATATTGTTGATTGAATTGTCATTGATGCCAACATGGACTTACAGTGGCCCCACGGGTTGTCATTGATGCCACCAAGTCCCTCTTGCAATGCACAGGTATGGATGATACCAGTATTCTCACATCCAGTGCCTTGGAACCCTTACAGAGATGGGTCGTGCCTTAAAGCACCCTATACCCAGTTGACAAGGTCCCTGTACCCACAAGGTTGGATCTTGGGGCCACCACCTTGTTGACAATGCTGAAGACCCTGGTGATGATGTTGAAGACCCTAGAGATGGTGTTGAAGCCCTTGTAGATGATGGAGAATCCCTAGATGGGTTGAAGAAGCATTAATGACCCATTATGTGGTCATTCATGCTTTGACAGGGTCATGGTACCCTAGGAGAAGGCCTAGCAACCCACAGGAGGTAGCATGATGGATCTTGACCCTTGGAGGTCTCTTGGTGTGGTTGAGGTGGCTGAAGAAGCCCATGAATCCTGTTGGCATGGTAAAGAATCCTTTGGAATACCAAATGGGCCCAAAGACCCATTCTGTGGTCATTTGTGGTTGTGAAGCCCACACACTGGATAGATGCCACTTGATGAAGACCTTGATGCCTTTCAAAGTCTATGAAGTCTCCTACTTTATGAAGAAGCCCTTGAAAAAGTGCTTGGACCCACAAGTTGGTCATGAAGCCCACACACATGATGCCCTTTGGTTGACATGTTGAAGCCCTTGGAATCTTGAAGATGTCCTGATGTGGAGCCCTTGGTTGATGAAGCCTCCTGCATGGTGAAGAAGACTTTGAAAAAGACTTTGGACCCACACACTTGGTGGTTTAATGGTCTTGAAGGAATGTTGAAGATGACGTGTTGATTGGAGATGGCCTTATATGGCTTGATACATCCTTGATAATATGATGAAACACACCCTTGCATGTGATGGCTTGGGTCTTGAACCCACACATATGGACCTTGATGATGATGACAACCTTATTGAAGAAGCCCTTATGCTTATGGAGAACACCCTTGCTTATGGTAAGGAGTAGTTGTGTGACAAAAACAAAATAAATAAAAATAAATTTCAAATTTAAATTAAAAAATTAAAAATAAAAAATTATAAAAATATATATCTTGTTGACCTAAGTCTGGCCTATTTTATGGATGCGGACAACATTGAATGTGTATATAAACACAAGCTTGATCACTCTCAAAACATCCAACGATGAAGAAGGGAGATTGCTAGCTAACTAAGGAAAAACATGCAGGAGCAGTTGACTGAGGAAAACTCGCAGGAGCAGTTGACCAAGGCAAATGTGACCGAGGAAAACTCGAGTAGCAGCAGAACAGTCATGAATCTGCAGCAGCAGCAGTCAAAAATTGTAGACCAAAATATACAGAGAGAGGAAAAAATTTTGTTTCCTTTTGGCAGCCCAATTTTTGGACTTGCTTGGGTTTTTACCAGCATTTGCAACAGCCACAGTGATCCCCAGTGTGAAATCAAGCTCGGAAGCAACAGTAGACTGCTTTATGACAGTCCCAAGCTCTTCCACCATACACAGTCTTAAGGTCGTGACTCTTTGGAGGCTATTCCACAATCCAAGTTCTCGATGAAGGTTACAAAATGTTTTTGTGAGTTTTTGGAGAATGAACAAGTCCAATTTTGGTGCTTGAACTGAGAGTTGGTTGATGTTGTTGCTACTCTCTTTCCTTCATCAAACAGACCCAAATTGAAGCAGTTGTAGGAGACCAAGGTTTTGATTAACCAACACCTTTTGTTGGAGGCCCTTTCCACAGTCACTTGATGTATCCACAGTCCCGAATTGTTGGATGAAGTGTTGGAGGCTTTTTCCACACTACACAGCAGCAGCAAAGATCCAAGTATGATGATGATGATATTCAAGGTATGAATGATAAGGTATGAGTGAATGTACAGTTACACATACAGTAGTACAATGATGTACAATGAGTACAGTGAAGTGTGAAGTGAATCCTTTATGATCTATAATGATCCATACTATGATGATGATGTCGTATACCTTGTACTATAATAATGTTGTTGAGGCATACCTGTTGACACTTGATTTAATGCATACCATTTGATGATGGTAATGCATACTTGTTTACGATGATGTGATGAAGATATACACTTGATGATGAAGTATGCCATGATGATGTTGATGGTGATGCATACTCCTGTATGAGGATGATGATATGATGTTGATAGTGCCTTGAACACTATATTGCATACCCTATGTTGATGTTGCGGACCTTGATGATGACTTTGATACCTTGATGACATGTTCAGACCTTGATGTTTGACAGACCTTGATGACGATGACGATGCATACTTGGTGATACTCTTGATGATGATGGCGTGAAGACTATGAGCAGACTTTTAACCAGCGGCGTTGATGAACAGATCGACAAGCAAAGAGTGATGAGCAGAGAAGATTGACCAGCAGTGTTGATGAGCAAAGGTTGATGAGCAGAAGTGGTTGAGCAGTAGATTGATGATAATCAAAGATTGGCATCAAGCTTGCAAGTAGTATCTTGCACTTAAGGATTAGACTCCTCAACCCTTTCTTAGTTGAAGCTAAGAAAACCAGGTTGGGTCTTGTTATGAGAGTTGGTACTCTTTTCATCAGTTGGTGTTGATTGTAATCGAGAAGATTGTAGTCTTCCATTACCATAAATAAAGATCAAAATTGCATATATTCTTGTGTCTCTCTTGATGTGATGATTGTGCTTATGACTCATGGTTGAATTCGTTGATGCATATGATGATAACATAATACTCGATATACTCTGATTAATTAATTAAAAGTAAAAAGTTTAAATTGCTCTCACACCGATTCACCCCCCTCTCGGTGTGGCCATTGTGTCTAACAGACACAAACCTAGGCCAACATTGCCCTTGGCCAAGTATGGAGTCTTTCATAGACTAGCCATACAAACATTCAACAAAAATCCCAATATTTTATATATAGCTAATATTCTCTCATTTGCTTGTTTATCTTTTGCAGGTCGGATAAATCAGTATACATAAGCTTTCCTTCAAGTATATTTTACTCTAATATCTTTAAGTTTTCTCCTTAAACTACTTGCATACAACCTCTAATCCCTCTAATAAAATGTGTTATCCCTTTTAGAACAAAACTAGGCTCTCCTACTCGACAAGTACAACTATTTACCAGTGTTCCACCAAGTTTCCGAGACGCGGGGGCGTGGGAGCAGGGAAACGCACATTGGGGGCATGTAGAGACAACTCAAAATTTTGGGGTATTTTGGAGGACGGGGGGGCGAGGGGTCCCTAACATAGGGGGGTCGGTCTCTAAAATTATAGAAAAATAGAAAAATAATAAAAATATGAACCCCAACATATAAACATATTAATTCCTCATCCCATCACCATTTACATGCTAGCATCCTTATGTTCCCGAAGAGTTTAGTGTAATATAAATGTAATTGTTATAGCCAAGCATATCATATCGATGTTTGTTTCTATTTTGTTTTATAATAACCATTTAGTGTAAAAGCGTAAAACTTAAGATGAACCATTTCTTTTTTAGGTAAAAAAAATTAAAAAATTGAGGGCGGTGGGGGACTGTCGAAGCCCCCCATTTTCAGGAGGGGGCATTTGGGAGCCCCCCAATCCAGTAAACTCCTAGACCCGCGTTTCCCCAAGTTTCCCAGCAAGGGGGGCACTAGGAAACATTTCCCATGGAGCCTCCAAGCCCCCGAGGCGTGGGAAGCGCAGGGGGTGATCCCTCGACCCTGGGATGCGTGACCCCTTGGAACACTGCTATTTATTTCTCTTGTTATGAGACAATTTGAAATTAGATTTTATAATAAGTTAACCTATATGAAGTCTGTGTCAATTGGAGCTTTGAAACAAATCTTTCAAGCCCAAATATCATGGACAAGGACTAGACTGATAGTAAGTTACTAAATTGATGTGTCTATAACAGCAGATCCAATGTAGCAAATTTTCTACGGAACATCAATATATTGAGCAACTTGTAGTACATTGTACAGTTGCATAATCAGTAGTAAATTCAACCATAGAAAATGCAGCACCATAAACTTCAAATCTAAGTTGAATAACATCGCATAGTACAAATAAAGCTCTTCTGTGAACGGACACCAACCTAGGCCCACTCCAAGCACAATATGGACGTTACCTTTGGCCAGATATGCAGCCTTTCATAGACTAGTCATACAAAACATTCAACAAAAATCCTAAAATTCTATATATAGCTAATATTCCCTCATCTGCTTATTTATCTTTTAAAGGTGGGATAAATTGTTTTATAAGAACTTCTTCAAGTATATTTTCCTTTAATATCTTTAAGTTTTGTCCTTAAATTGCTTGCATTCTGTTGATGACCAAAAACAACTAGGTGGACAACGATGTACCATGCACATGTTGGATGTGCCTTGAAAATAAGAATGAAGTACTTAATGATTCTATCAAGCGGAAACTCTTCTTCTCTTCTTCTCTCTATGAAATTTTCGCACCCCTACAGTGGATTTTGTAAGGATATGTCAACATGAACGTCTAGTTTTTGGTAACTTAATCACCTAAGACTTAGTCATTAGGGAAGTCCTTTCATCGAGTGTTTTTTCACTTGGATAATTAAAATTTATTTTTAGAGATTTTAATTATTTGAGTTTTTCACTCAAAATTACCTCCAAAGTGGTGAAAGGTGTTCTAGTGATCGAGTCCATGGGATGATTGGGGCCTAGAAATTTTCTATATTACCATGATAGACATTATCGAGAGTCTTGCAAAATTTCATTAAGTTTTGCATACGTTTTTTTAATTTTTGGTCACTAAAAATTGTCAATCATGACAATTTGTTGTAATGTAAAAGAGGGTTACTTAGTCATTTTTAATGTTGTATAGGGGTATGGGTACTCAAGACAAATGGCATGAGACCCCCTACACCCTTGGGCCAAGTTTGAAGTCGTTCAAACAAGTATTACTATGGTTTTGGTGACTTTTGCCCAGGACAGTCATGGAAATCAGGAAAATGGGCACTTAATTAGAGAGACAAAATTTTGGATAAGTGACTATAGTCACTTGGGGTGGCCAAGTAAAGGTTCTAATGTTTATATTAGGATCCTAAGACAAATTTAGGACCCAAAGGGGAGCCCCCAAGCAAGTATGTAACAAGTTTTGAGTTGCCCACTCTAGGGGGGGCGCATTTCTCTCTTTGATTGGTTGGGTGAGCTAAAGTCGATGAGAGGGGCCCCACTATGGTGGTTTCCTCCCCATTTGACATAGCAATAAGGTTAAAAGCATTAAAAGGAGGGTTTCTCTCCCCATATTTGAGATCCCAAACCATGGTTTTGCCCTCCTTGAGCAAATTCATCCCCCTCTCTTGGGCCCCCCTCTCTCCCTTGTGACACTTATCTAGCAAGCAAAGAGCCTCTCTCTTTCATTTTTCCTATTTAAGGAGGGCATTCCTCGTCATTTGGGCTAAATTTACTTATTCTCTTGCTTCATTTCATTCATGCTCTCTTGCTCTCTCATTCCCCCATTGCTCCCATTCTTGCTCTCTTCCTCCATTCTTATCCAAGAGGAGCCATTGTACTTTCAAGTTTGGATGATAATAAAAGAAATCTTTGGAGGAAGTACTGCCCATGCATTGTGATTGAGGTGATCGTGTTCCATTCTTGGTTCATTTTGTATTTGGAATCTCAGGCAAAGTGTTTTGCTTGAGAACAGTATTGTAATAGCTTTGTCGCATATTATGTGGGTTGTTTGCTTGGAACTTGGGAAGTTAAAGTATTTCTACCTTAAACATTTTGTTTCTCAAGTTTTTGTGGATTTCTCACTCCATTTGCATTGTTGAGCTAATTTTGTTACAAGTTTCTCAAGATTGGAGAGTGGGATACCCCATTGTCCAACAAATTTCAAAAGGGACTTGGCATCTCTACTAACATTCTGATTCTTATTGCGGCTCTTAAATACTTCATTTGGCACTCAAATATTATCATTTTTCAAGTTTTTACATGCTAGTTTTGCTTTAAAAAAATTTCTGATTTTTGCATGAAAATTTTTTAGTTTGTTTAAAACTCATTTCTATCACTTTTGTGCTATAATAGTTTGTTGCTTTGTGCAGGTTTCTAATTTCACAGGGGGAGGGAGTGCTCAAGTTCAGCCACTAGCAAGCACCAACAACACCCAAGAGGGTCTACTTCAAGTCCCTCGCAAAAAACAGTTAAAAATCACTCTTTCCCTCTAATTTCTTAATAAATATTAGTGTTGAAATCTACATTTTTGTAACAAGCCCAAGAGAGTCTCTTGGGTTTGAGTTTGTTGTGCTTCATTTCAAGTTTTTAGTACTTAGTGATTTTGGTTTCGGTGGCATGTAAGTGAAGTGGCTCTGCCCATCCTTGCATGACCTTGTAAGTTGCTTGGATTTAGATTAGTTTACTTCGTTGTTTGTTTTCTTTTTGCCTGCAACTCACAAGTGAAGTGGCTCTCCCATCCATGTGAAATTGCATTGGCTAGCATTTTAATTTCAAGTATTTACTTATTTCCTTTTTCCCGCACCTCACAAGTGAAGTGGCTCTGCCCATCCATGTGAAATCGCGTTGGCTAGCATTTTTATTTCAAGTATTTGTTTATTTCCTTTTGTCCGCACCTCACAAATGAGTAGGCTCTGCCTCCGTTGTGACATCACGCTTGGCTTGTTTTGTTTAATTTTTGCTTAACGAATAAAATTTACCACAAGCCCATTTTTGTTCCCCGTATCCTCTCCCCCCACCGGTTCGACTGATCTAGGGTGACGAGAAAGGGCAAAGATTTGTGTTGGCTAGTTTAATAGGCACCCAGATAAGTATCTTCATTAGAAAGAAGAAAAAGAGGCTTGAGCTGTGGAGCTAGTGGGGTAGAGGCCGTAGGGGGCTTCGTGGCACTTTGTGTCCTCCAGTTGAGCACCCAGCAAGTTTCAAGTTTGACCCGTGGAGCTAGACGGGAGCCTTGTGTTCCCGTGTTGAGCACCCAGCATTCTCTCTCTAATCGAAGGAGATTGTCTCTTGGGTTAGACATCCAAAATAGTTCATTTCTTTGTAACAAACACCTTAATTCCCTAAGTCAAAGAGAGACATAAAATTTACTAAAATTTACAGGATCACTTGCATAACATTGTTACAATCATTTACATTTCTCTACTTTGCAAGCACTTTATTTTAACTTGCTCATTTACTGGAAATCTTCATGTTCTGGTATATTTGTTAAAGTAAATGAGTTGATGCTTTAGGAAAATTATTTGAAGTTGATTATTGTGACTCCATAGCGCGAGTAGAGGCGACACTAGTCATTTTGATTATTTGATTGTTTCTCTCTTTCATACATTACTGGTTGATTGTTAAAGGGTTTGCTTGACATTGAAATATTTGCATCACTGCACGCTGATTGTCATTTTTGTAATTTACAATTCCCAGAAAACATTCTTCAAAAAAGAACTTGGTAAGTAGGGACTACCCCCCTTGGCCTTTAGGAATTGTGGTCTAAACGGAAAAGTTTAGAACCGAGGTGACAGTGGGTTCTCAACTCATAAGTTGCCCTCAGGAACACACACAACGGTTGGGAGACTTACCCATGTCCAAGTGTGTTTTAGGCGGCAACACATACAACCACTTCTGCCTCTAAAAACACGTGCTACCCCTTTTAGTACAATAGTGGGCTCTCCCACTCTACATGTATTCATGTTCGGCATTTCTTCTCAACTATAAACAATGCATAGTCTTTAGGCAGAGTGACAATGCCCCTCCTTGAACTGCTTTGTCCTCAAAGTAATTGGAGTGTTAGACCTAGAAGTATTAATAGGCCTTCTTCATGTAGCATCTTCTGAGAGCAGATCCTTCCATTGACCTCAACTTTAGCAACTGATTATCAATCACCTTAATACTGTTTAAGTTTCAATGATGATCTGGCCCCATCTTTAGCTTTTGATTCCTGTTGCCTGTATAAGCATTGTCATATTCATCAAGATCGTTGTACTTATCAAAATTGGTTGTGTGACTCAAGAGAAAGCAGAGTGATTACTTGAATTTGATGCACTGAGTCATTGACTACTTTGATTGTATTTCAGTCTTCTCAAAATACTCTTGTTTTGCATGCTGAACTCCTTGATTGTTATGCCATTTTCCTGGAAAAGGTACTACATTTGTTCTCCTCTCCATTCTTTTTGCAGTATTCCAAGTGTTCGCCATATTTGTATGCAAGAAATATTTTCACCTTTTGCACAGAAACTTGGGCCTCTAAAGGTTCTCGACCATTCAAATCTCTACCCAAGTTTTGACTTGGGTGAACCCTTGCAAAAGGAAACTGGAGTAGGAACCATAGCTTGCCTCTTGTTTTCTGTGTTAGCTATAGCTTTCCTTGTCCTAACTAAACTAATACTATCTTTACTGTCACTTCCTAAAATACCAAATGGATTTTGAGACACTACCTTCAAGAGCTTCTTGAAGGTCATTTTTAGAATCAACCTCCTTTACAATCACCCTTAATGTTATGACAAAATCTAATTGTATCTTGCCAATTAACACAATTAATTTTGACTTGAAATTGAGTTGCCATTAATTTAGCCTAGCATATTCTAGTGTCAACAATGGTGACTAGCATTTTACTAGAACCATCTTGGACCTTTACTCCTGAGAAAAGGAAAGGTCCAGCAGTAACTAGCGTCTTGTGAACATCACTCTCTTTTCCACCAAGAGCACCACTTTCTATGAACTTTAAAGTTTACATTATCCAAGCACGTCCAACATTATTCAAAGAATAAAAATACCAGATAGTGGTTAAACATGAGCAATTCAACAGCTTTGGCACCAAGTAGAGGTTGATTTGTAAATGTAAAAACTATCCCAGGAATCTTATACAACATGCCAAGGATAATAGCAGATACAAGCTATAACTGCCAAAACACCAGGCCTTGTCATCTCTTGAGTGAAGCAATTGCCACTATTGCAACACAATGTCTAGCAAATGCTATTTTTGCAGCACAACATCCATAATATGGTTTTGTATGGTATGTCATCATGCTAGGCCGATTTATAAATTGCTTCTGGCCTTCATTCACAAATCCCTATGTTGTTCAACCAACTGTAGAACATGCACATGCACTAAATAGGTATCTAAGCATCAATCTCAATAGACCTCCAAGAAAAACCTATGGAATAGCAATATTAACCTGGTTGAAAGTTTGATGAGTTAAGGATGATATATAGACACTGAATAAAAGAAAAAAAAACAATGCAATTGAACAAACTGCAACACATTTGGTGGTTGCTTCTGTGTTCCCAACTGCATCAAATGCATCCACGATTTCTTTTAACCCTTCTGGCTGTTGACTCGTTTCCATCATTCAAACTCCATTATCAGTTATTGGCCCAATCATATCCATTGTCAAAACATATGTGATGAGCAATAAGCATCACTTGGACTTGCCCATCATAGCCATTTTGGCCTAGTAGGAACACTTGGGCATAGAATTTTATTGTATATTGGACAAGTTCTAGTCAGTTTTGATGGCAAAAAGTTAGTTGTAAAATTCAGGGAAAATGGCTAAGTTTAGAGGAAAAACAGAAAAATGCCTTAGCACTATCCCACATCTATCAAGCAAAATGACTCACTCAACGAGGATTCGGGAATGATTCATTCAGCAAGGAATGATTGACTCAGCAAGGCATCACTAAGTCATTCTGCTAGTAAAGGAAGTTGGAACACATCTTTTACTAGAAAAATGATGAAAATCAATGGAAAGAATAGCTAGGTATCATTCTGCCATTACGCTAGTAAAGGAAGCTTAATGAGTGTTGGTGGAATTATTAAAAATCTAAATGTCTAAGTATCCATGTGTAATTCCACCATTTCCAAAGTAAATTTAAGTTTTTCAAAGAACCTTTTATATGTTGGCAGAATGGTCGAAAGGACCTAAAATAATCAAGGATTGTTCACAAAGGAAATGTGATCATCTCATGCAATAGTAGCAGAATGACCACAGCCTCCAATACAAGCAGAATGAGCAAGATAGCCACACAAACACAAAAAGGGCACAACAATACAAGAGTTCAGCAGCAAATCAATAGTAGACAGGAGGCAGCATGGTACACCACAACGCAGCACAGTACAATTTTAGAAAAGCTGACAGGAGACAGCAAACAGATTTCGAAGATAACCAGTGCGTGAATGAGTTTGCATGAGGCTGAATGCCAAACAAAAAAGTAGACCCACGTGAAGATAAGTTATGTTCAACTTAGAAGGATATTTTCAGCTTTGAGGCATATTTTCAGCCAGAAAACTATCCGCTGAACCAGAACAGAACATTTCCAGCAGTAATTCTTCTCGTAAGTACTCTTTGAAAATGTATAATAGGAGACCAGGCTTGATGGAAGGTTACACTGTATCCTGTGTCCTGTTGATTGGGCCTTTGAAGTTAGAAATTTTGACAGTAGATAGGTAAGCTGGCAGCATGGTAGCGTTTCAGTATTTCAACATGACAGGAGTTAGGAGTTTTCCCTTCAGCGGTGTAGTACAGGAGAATAAAAATGCTATGGTTCACCTTATTTTTGTCATTAAAATTTTGTACTGTTCTCAGACTTTTAAAGTAAAAAAGTTGCCAGCATCCTATTTCAAGTTCCAGCAATTGTAGCTTTGAGTTTATTTATTGTGCACCTTTTCAGGATTATTTTTGGCAAGTGCTGCTCCAACAGCTCCTCCCAAAGATCTCCCAAAGACAACTATTCTTGATGTATCAATGTCAGTCCTTTGGAGCAGATGTTGTAATGCTGCCTGCTCAGATTATTCAAAACAGAACCATAGTTTCATTCAATGCTCAAATGATTATTACATAAAACTAATCATCCTAATTAACGCTATAATTTATAAAGTCAAGAAACTCACTTCTGCATCTTTGATAATACCATGTTGAGATGGGCTGCCATCACTTGCTCCATATCTTATTACAAGACAGTAAGATATGTGTCAGACATCCTTACCTGAAGGCTGAATTTGAAAGTCCTAAAATATTCCCAAATTGGAGACCAACATGCCAAAGCTGTATTGCAAAATATCCTACTAAACACAATAAATCTGCTGAATATATTGTTAGACAAAAATCTCAAAATTCAGAATCGATAGTTCAGAGATTGAAACAAACCCTCGGTAAGAAAGCATAAAAACATTGCATTTCAATTTTTGTAACAAAATGCGAATGAACTCTAGCCGGTGAGCTATATCTGTGAAGGAACTGTTAAGGTGCTTTTTAACTGAATTCTCTAATACATAGAGTAACAACTTGCTGAATAGTGCATTTCAGTAATTTTCTTATTATATGATTTCTATTATTTGCTGTAATTTTAGCAGACTATTCATTAAAACGGTAAAACCTTAAGGATACTGCCCGCATTTTCTTGGAGAAATAAAATTGTTGGACCTGCACCACAAACATTGTTTTTAGCATAATATTATCCATGACTCTCACTCTCAAATTCCAAAGATAAGCATATCCGATGTGTGCTTTCAGCTGAAACATAGAAAAACAATGAACACAGAAAAGAGAACAAAGGATCACACAAGCACACAAACAAAGTGTTGGCTGAGTACCAAAATTGGTATGTACATAGCTTTTCTATGACAGGCTCATCCATAAAAGGGAAACCTTGGATGAGAAAAAGAAATAAAATTAGAAAGCTAAAGCCTAAAGCTATCAACAAGATATTCTTATAACCACTTTCCATGTGTTGAATTATGCATATGTTTGACATTGACCAAGTCTCATCGACAATATAAGTGATGATCAAAATTTTCAAAAGCAAAGGGTTATTGGTGCAAATTGCAATGACAATACATTTAGATAATGTCCAGAGCAATTAACTTAAGATATGTCCTTAAAAAGCTTATCAGCTGAGACATTGCTTTAGTTGCACAGAAATGATAATCAAGATGGAATAATCCATCATTGCCCTTCAGTAAACACAGAAAAGCAGGTATGGATACAGCTACAAGAAAAGAAAGAAGAAAAAAAGAGATGGAAAACCAAAAACATGACCTGCAGGCCAGTTCAATAGACCTTGATTGCAAGAGTAAAAGGCCAAAGCAAACCACAGACACAAAAGCCTAGTTACCAGATACGCGGCAGCGAGAGCATTAGTGGGCAAACCCCATAAGAAACATGAAATGTGTTAGTAACGTCATTTTTAGCACATGTTTTGGGTTGTTTTATGAGGAACGTGTTTTCAGTGAAAGATCTGCATTTCTTGTGAAATGTGACAGTTACTAGAAAAACATCCTGCAATTGCACCAAAAAATTCAAAAGAACACTAAAAATGAAATAGGAACTTTAACTATGCATCAGCAAGAATTTAACCAGCTGTAGTCAGATGTTACAAACAGGGCAACTCAGGAATGGGTAGTGGGAGCCTGCAGGAATGGTAGGTGGAGCACAGAAATGATGTTGGCCTCAGCAATACTAAATATGACGGCAATTATTATCATGGATTTTGTGAAAGATCATGTGCCAAGGGTGTTAATTGCCTGTAACTGATTGCTCAGCAGTTGGTACTTCTTCTATACGACATACTTTGACAGTTCCAGTACAGAAGATTGAACAGTGATTAGAGAGGGCACAGATATGTGGGGGCAGCAGCAGTGTGAGAAGGTGCAAGAGTAGTTGTGGCATCCCCGCCTACAACTCCCAGCCATGGATTGAGGAGCCACTAAACAGGACATTATAAAATTCCAGCCCTCAAGTGACCCATCCACCATAACAACAAAGGGATGGCCTCCATAGAGGCTCAGTACTAATTAAAAATGCATGTAAAGATGCCATAATTCAATGCAGCAGAATATCCAAGCATTAAATAACAGGAATTCATGGCAACAAAATACCCCAGCTGTAGTTAGAAACTTGGATGTTACAAACACAGCAACTTAGGAGTGGGTAGTGGGGAGCCTGTAGGAATCATAGGTGGAGCACACAAATTGAAATGATGTTGGCCCCAGAAATAAATACCAAAGTTGCAAACATCATCTCGGCGAAAATATCGGCAGGGTCCAGGAAACATCGTTTCGGAATATCTCGGGAACACATCGGCAAACATCGGCAATATATTGGCAAACTTAAAAAATACAAAAATATTAATTTTTTCAATTTTTTAAACATCTAAAGCAACAAGACCAACAAATAAACGCATTGCCACATGAATATGGAAAGAAAACTAATATATAAGATATATAAGATGTCTAGTGATACATCACACAAAAAAAATGAATCTTGTCCTGAATCCTGTAAAGGTAATCAATGGGTAAAGGTATTCTCTGTAGCTATCTTGACTCCTTATAACTTATCAGTATAAATATGTGTGCTCATCTTAAACAAACAGCAAGCAATGGCATTGCATCGCACAATTTTGTTGAAAAGACGCATGGGAGCAACCTAACTACAAACTGTATTTGCCTAGAGGTCTGTTACAATGCAAAAAGCGGTAACAAATTCCACACAACACCATAAAAAGACAGCAAAGTAGGTACCCCAAATGTCTGTGTACCCTAAGGATCTTCTGTTGTGCTTGGAAAGAGAAGGAAACCCATGAAAATGCAAAATAAGACATGCATTTTCAGGATCAATCGCATTTAAAAAAAACAAAAATAGGATTTTTAAAACCCCTGTTCTGGTTGGCCGATTTTTTCTAAATTTCTCAGCAATTTCTCGGCACAAAAAATTGGCGATTTTTTTACAAAGTCTCGCCACTCAGAAAATCGCGTGATTTCTCGGCACATCGGCGATGTTTGCAACTATGATAAATACTAAATACATCAGCAATTATTATCATGTTTTTTGTGGAAGATCATGTGCCAAGGCTGTTAATTTTCTGTACCTGATTGCTCCGAAGTTGGCTCTCCTTCTATACAAAATACTTGACAGGTCCAGCACAGAATATTGAGCAGTGATTAGAGAGGGCACAGATATGTGTGCAGCAGCAGTGTTAGAATGTGCTGTTACCCCTTTTTCAGCAAGGGGTAATATGTTGATGAGATGTAGTTTGTGATCATATCACAGACATTTATGCCCGAGATGAGATCTGTGGCTTTCCCATAGATCATTGGTTAGAAGTATTTCAACATGATCAGATGGTCCATATGCCTTGGATGTGCCTGGCCAAAGATAGTGTCGGATGTTCTTTGTGTTATGATACCTCTTAACCTTCATAGACTCTTAGAATGTTTTCTTATATGACGATCTGTTTGCATGAGATATTACCTTTATGCTCATATATTAATTCATAACACTTAAAACAATTACTCATGTCTTAGTCTTACCTTGGTGTGTTCCACCTTAGAAGTGTGTTAGTCTGAAGATTAATTTGTACCTTAGTGAACCAAACTAAGTGAATTCATCCATCTCATAACATTTTGCCTCTCCATTTTTCATCCCGCTAGCCAATTCATCCATCCCCTTCACTTTCCCCTTTGTAAATGATCTGTTATCAGTAACAACCTATTGTCTCATAACTGTTCCCTTGTATGTATGCCTCAATTAAAGCTAAAAGAGTCTAACTCTAAGGTTGATGTTGATAAATGTAAATGCAAATGGAAAACTATGTGAGATACTCCCCTTGTGAAAAGCCATGTTCCCCTGCCCCAGGTTATCAAAGCCAAATCTAAAGCAAAAGGGACTAAGCCAATGAAAGGGCTGCAAATAAATAAAATATCAAAGAAAGAAAAGGGATTGAAAAAAAAGTGCAAGGATGGATGACCCATAACAGCACTTCTTTCAAAGGCACACATGTGGAAGAAACATCTAAAAAGCCCTAACTCTTGAAAGTTATGGGTAGACCTATCACACTCAGTTGCAATGATAGTTAATTGGCAAGACCCCTTTATTTCCCTAAGATCGCATCCATTTAATTACCCGCACATGCTTTCGGAATCTAGGTTATGCAACTTAACATAGGGATCTCACATGTAACAAGGACTTCAGTTTTTAATAAAGTCACACCTATGTTACACTGGATGAATAAAGATCAATTAAGTCATTGAGTTGTTAAAAAAGTGTAATTATAACTTGATTTCAAGTATTGTTTTCATATTTGCGAACATTTCGTAAGTTATATGTTGGTTTTTATAGCACTAGGACATTTACTTATCTACACATGTTATGACACTTGTTGTGGCATCTTATGATAATGGCTAGGTGTTTCATGAAGAGCACTATCCTTGGCATACATGTAGAGGCCATTTTTTATACGACGATTTTTTCTCTTAACTTCAGAAGCATTTATCATTTGGCAGAGTGCTCAGAATTGTGTCAACTCGACACCGTTAGATGCAGAATGACTCCGGGCTTTTCAAAAAATGGTTATAATAGAAAATCCAATCCAATAAATAATAAAGAAGTTAGAAAATCCAAAGCAGCTGTTTAAAGTGTCGCACCCTACTTTTGTCATGCATGCCCTTTTGAACCCTTTCATGAAAAGCGTTCACCTTTTTGAGGAAGCGCTACACCTTTTAAATTGTTTCTAGTGGAGTGCCCCCTTATATTGGGCTTATTATTAATTTAAAAGAGTTGCTTATTATTTTTGACAATGTCTAGAGGCTTCTTTGAGCCTCCCTGCGATAGATCTAGGATTTTGGTAAATCTAATATTATTTTATTGAGAAGGAAGTTGAGCTTTTATCCTATATAAGAGAGTTCACTCCTCATTGTAACTTGTTATTGACTATTGGAAAATGAAATTATCTTTCATATTTTTCTCTTGGCTCTTAAAGGTTTCTCTCTGTGGCATAGCTTGTGGATCTTATTCTTGAGTTAACTTATGAAACTTCTCTTGCACTATAAGGTTAATTTTTATGGTCCAATAAGAAGAGCAAACTTGTTCCATTGGATCAAGTAGAGAATAATCTCTTTGCTTGTTTTATGCTTTAGTTTTGTGTCTCACTTGTATTTGGCATCTGAGGAATACAAGATTGAAGAGGACATAGGCTAGGGTATGAGCTACAATTTTAATTGAAAGTGTGTGCTTTGGGTATACCTAGGTGACCCTTGTATTTGCAAGGAACCCAAATGCTTGTGGGGGGTGGGGAGGGGGGACAGGGTGGTTGTCATGCTCTTTGGCAGGTGTTCCAACCAAGTAATTTAAATAAAGGCCAAAGGAGAAGTGCTTTAGACGAGTTTAGAGACTCCATTTCACCTAAGGATTGACGGCACTAAAACTAGACTCCATTTCTACAACCAAAAAACCTTTGAAGTTTTCATTTTCTTTTTGTTTCAAGGGTGAAAACTAAATTTGAAAAACTTTACAAGTATTTATGCCTTTCACCCAACACAAGCCTAAGTAACTTTCTCTTGCTTCCACATCGTTTAGGCTTGATAAATCTGAATTTTATTTCTATTAAGTTTCATTTGTTTTAGTGCAAACAAAAAAGAGATAAAATAGCCCTAGTTGATCTTCAAATCAATATTTTGCTAAAGGGTTTCATGCTAGCAAGATAACTAAAAATATGGGTTGCTAATTTGATTTTTCTTGAGGGTTTTAGTGATCTAGAGTGGCTAATTCTGCATTTTACTATTCTGGAAAATATTACAGCAAACATTTTCTATTTTTGCAAAGTTTCTAAGCCATCTAGCATCTAAATTTTTAGTTTGAAAGTGCTTAAATTTTAAACAATTAATTTATGAGTTAAATTTGAAATTTTCCTGAATTTTCTTGTTCATTTACTGCTGTAAAGACTTTAAAAGTTAGGACAGCAAGCTAATAAATCTGAAAAAATTTCGAGTTTGCTGCTATTTTTAGTAACAGACTAACAGTGAGTGTCTCATAACAGCAAAGAACCTGAAGTGTTTTATTTAGTTAATGTCGGTTTAATATCTCACTTTATTCAAGTCCATTGGCTAAATAACTTCACTTCTAAATTCTGAATATTTCTAAGTTGGTTAATGGTTTAATATGACATGCTAAATCTGAAATAGCCATTGATTAAGTGTATCTTTAAATTCTGGAATTTCTTTTGTGCAACTTTATTTGTCTTATCATTCTATTGCACAAGCTCTTGATGTTATTTCATCTTATGGATCATGGATGCAATGAGGCAATGACATTTTGATATCTTACTTTAAGTATTGGCACATTAACCAATAAAAAAATCTAAATTCCACACTTGGAGAAGTGATTTTCATCATTTCAATAAACCAAGAATATCTCAAACTAATTAACCA
Organism: Pseudotsuga menziesii; assembly: GCA_001517045.1. NCBI lineage: Eukaryota > Viridiplantae > Streptophyta > Pinopsida > Pinales > Pinaceae > Pseudotsuga > Pseudotsuga menziesii. The sequence goes on from LPNX010750625.1 coordinate 913,188, forward strand.
TGAGTGACTCCCTTTTTCAAAGTTTCTCTCTCAAAGAGAGGCTCATCCAAGGGCCAAACTTCATAATATAATTAAGACATAAGCTTCATAGTTTGCCTCGTATGCAATTTCACTTATGGATGTACCTTTCTTCATGGCAATGAACCCAATTGCTTAATCACACTTTACTTTCAAATCTTGTGATTTATTACTATTAGTGATTTCCATAATTCTTATTGTTGAATGTTCATGGTTTGTATTATTGAGTATTTCATTGAATTATTTGATCTATTGTACTATCTAATATCTTATATGGTTGAATACTTTGGGAAGATTAACTTAACAATACATTAACACATTTTAATTAAGACATCTTCTCCTTTTAGCTCTCTCTAAAATCTTCATCCAATCAACCCATAGCGAATCCTCCCTTGACCTTGAGAGATGGTCTAAAGCGTGGGAAGTTAGCACTGACGTGACAGTGGTGCTCTCTTCCGAAGTCACACTTGATAGCATTAGTGGATTAGGACTCTTCCACTCAGGGGCTAAATCAAGTTGTTAGAGGTACAAGAGCAGTTGTGGCATCTCTGCCTAACACTCCCAGCCATGGGATGAGTCACTAAATAGGACATTAAAATTCCATCCCCTACCTTTGACCATTTCCTTTGACAACATAGTCTATTTGACAATTTCCTAGCTTAGGAGGTCTTCATCACTTCACTAGCGCATGGGGACACACCTAGTGGACACCTACCACTAACTGCACATGCCTGCATGAGTTTTAGCGCTCCAGGGATCAATCCCTATATTTTAGGAACTCACTCTAAGTGACACCAGCAGTGTCAAGCAGTTGACTCCAGTAGGTATTCAGTTATGTCCAGTTATGCTCCGATCCCCATCAGTTAGTTCACTCTCAGTCTCTCTAGCGCCAGTTTGCATGATTTAAGAAAGTATGGGCACCTTTGTTCACCTACCCTCTTCAGTTAACTGATTGTGAACTCTTTCAGTGATCCAAAGTTGTATTAGTGTGCTCTAGTGGTGATTTTCCCACACTAAGTTAGCTCCTGAGTCAATCCAGGTTGGTAGATTCAATTGCCTCTTTAGGCATTCAAATTCTCCTATATGCATAACCATTGTATTACATATTATTTACTGAATATGAGGATTAATATTGATAAATGGATGAATATCATTTATTCCAATTATTGGTCTCACGAGTGTTTTATTTTCCATGAATTATTGATCTGAGTTTATCAATTGTTTCTCTCTCTTCTACAGCTCTCCATTTGAATTCTGCAGGCCTGATGATCCTATGCTTCATTGAATTTTACAGTTGTGGCATCTCTGCCTAACACTCCCAGCCATGGGATGAGGCACTAAATAGGACATTAAAATTCCATCCCTCGAGAGACCCATTCACCATAACAACGAAGGTATGGCCTCCATAAAGGACAGAACTGATTCAAAATGCATGCAAAGATGCAATAATTCAATGCAGCAGAATTTACAAGCATTGAATAACAGGGATTTATGGCAACCAAATGCCCATGAACAAATTAAACATAATTACTGTTGATTTTTGTACCTAAGAAAGTGTTCCCCTAGTGACTTTGTGCCTAAGTCACAAAAAGGGGAAAAGTGGCATGACCCTTGCATTAATTGCTTGAGATGAGCATTTAATTCACTTTAGAGATTAAAGTGACTTTTTGATCAATTTAGTTGGTTGTTGAGAGAAAATGTTTTCACGGAGAGAAAAAGCGCATTTATTCTCATCCATTGATCTTAGATCAACGAAGCCAATGTGGGCCCTTGGATTTGGAGACCTTTCAGCTACCCCCATGAGAAACACAAAAGGGCAAGGCAAATCAAAGAGGCACGTTCATTCTTGTTCTCATGAGCATTGGAGCAAGTCTAGTTCTGAGTGAGAGGAAGAGGCAGAGTGGCATGAATTCCTAGACGCTGAGACCAGCATGAATTCCTAGACGCTGAGATCAGCACAAATTCCTAGCAGCATTTATGTAGTACAAAAATCGAGAAGAGGTTGGGCATGAGTTTCCCCTTGACTGCCACGATTTTTGAGGTAAAGTATTGTAGCATTAATTACAAAGATCGTACTGTTTGTGGTGCAATTTCCTAGGAAAATTGTGGGCACAAAATTCAAGACAGAGCTAGCACAATTTCAAGGTAGCTCGTTGTTGATACAGTGGGCACTTTTACTGAGAAGAAGATTGTTTTGTTTGTGCACAGAATTCGAGGGACTGGACTGTGAGTAGCCAGACCGTACAGTCTAATTTGGGCACACATTTCCATGATGTTTATGTATTGAGAACAAGTCATCTACATCACTAAAATTTCCAGGCTTGGATTCATGTCTTCATTGGGTTGAGATAAGTTGTATTCACTGTCTTCATTACTGTTGCACCTTTTATTTTGCAGAAGAAATAAATACTGTCTCTCACAGGTTTTTCCCCTGGGGGGTTTTCCAGGGCCAGTTGGCTAAAATACTGTGTCTGAATTATTTTGTGTGTGGCTAAGTTTCTAATTCTGCTCATTTAAAGTTTGTAACTTTCCTCAAGTGTTTCATTATTGTTTAGTTTATGAGTAAATTCCATTTGCAGTTGTTATGTTGAATGGATGGGCATTAAACTATGAGAAATGAAACTTGAAACCAGGTTGGGGGAAATGCAATGAAAATTTTACATGGTATCAGAGCTTGGTCAAAGAGAAGAGGAGCAAAATTAACAGACAGTGATTTTCAGACTTGAGAGACACTTGTGTTCATCAGGCAGATTTCTTTTTGGACTTTACATTTTCAGTGAGATAACTACTGGGTTGAGGTTGGAAAACGGGTTGGACAGGGCAGCTAAATTCATTCCTTGGAAAGAAAGGATTGTACTTATACTGTAGAAGAATGAGTTGTGGGATGAAGTAGTCAACAACACTCAAGTAAAGCCGATGGAGATTCCCGCAGCCACAGATGCAGATGCAACAGCGTCGGAAGCCTTCAATAAGGACATCAAGGCAAAGAGGATCACCCTTGATGCAGTGAAGGACCATGTGATCCCACACGTGACTGGTACGGACCGTTCTTACCAAATGTCAGATGCCTTAACCAATTTGTACCAAAGTTCCAATGAAAATCGAAAGATGGTACTAAGAGAGAATTTGAGGAGTATCAGAATGGCCAAAGCTGAGTGTGGCATCTTACCTTACGAGAATCACACAGGTGAGAGATGAGCTTGGTGCAGTTGGAGAGAAGGTTGAGGGCAATGAGCTAGTGCGAACAGCCTTAAATGGCATGGCCAAGACATGGGTTGTTTTCGTGGAGGCCATTGTAGCCTGAGAGAACATGCCTTCTTGGGATCGTCTCTAGTATGACTTTGTTCAAGAGGAGACCCTGAGAGGATATGTGCAGGGGAGCTCTTCGAACAGTACGGAGGATGAAGAGAATGTGGTTTTGATAGCCAAGGGGAAGAAGAAGCCCAAGAAGGGTCTCAAGGGTGGGGCTAAGTAGCAAGGTGGGCAAAAGAAAGATATGAGCAAAGTGAAATGCTTTGCTTGTCAAAAATTTGGGCACTATGCTAGACAGTGCCCGAACAAGAAGAAGAAGCAGCAGCAAACAGCAACTTCAGTGAAGATTGATGAGTATACAACTAGATATGATATAGAGTTTTCGCTCTGTGTTAGTCATTTGGAGAGAGCATCCATTACCAGCGTAGATATGGAGGATGGGAGAGAGTATTCCTTGTTGAGTGTCCTTTCTTTGAGTGTATCCACCACCACTGGCACTTGGTACATTGATAGTGGAGCTTAGAGCCACATGACAAGTGCATGGGAGATGTTTTCAGAGTTCACACAGACAGGCTTGGATATGGAGGAACTGTTGGGGGATGACACAATTGTCAGAGCAATTGGATGTAGGACCGTTACCTTTCAGAGGGATTCTATGAGTCCCATGATTTTGAGGGATGTCTTGTATGCCCCTGGGCTAAAGAAGAACTTGATTTCAGTTTCCACGATCAAGGATAGGGGACTTGGAGTGTACTTCCTTGATGAACATGTGCACATTTTTCCCAAGGGATCAGTTCCATCTATTTCTCTTGCGATTGGAGTCAAATGTGGAAAGCTATACAAGATCTTCTTTCAGCCTCAGCATGCTTTGGCACACGGTAGCAGCAGTGATCTATGCAAGCTATGGCAGAGGAGGATGGCTCATTTGCATCATCCAGCTCTGAGGATGTTGAGGGACATGGTAACAAGGTCACCTGAGTTCAACACAGAGCACAATGATATGTGCAGAGAGTGTGCTTTGGGAAAGTACGCCAAAACTGCTTTTTCGAGCAGTGACAGTGGATCAACGGGAGTAACTGATTTGATACATTCAGATTTATGTGGTCTGATGTCATCTGTTTCTTTGATTGGCTATAAGTACTATGTTACATTCATTGATGACTACTCCAGGAAGACATGGATCTACGTTATGAAGAGCAAGAAGTCAAAGGAAGTCTTGCATAGGTTCCAAGACTTCAATGCTCTTGTGGAGAACCAGAAAGGGAGGAGGATTCGGGTGCTAAGACTAGACGATGGGCATGAGTATACCTCCAATGCATTTGATGAGTTTTGCAATCAGAAGGGCATCTGGAGACGGTTGACAATCCCATATACTCTAGAGCAGAATAGAGTTGTGGAGAGGAAGAACAGGGCCATAGCGGCAGCAGCTAGAGCGATGCTTCATGATCAAAGTTTTCCTTTCTTTCTTTGGGCCAAGGCATGTAGCACAGTTGTATACATTCAGAACAAGGGTCCCCACAGAGCCTTGAGGTGTAAGACTTCTTAGGAAATGTTCACAGGGAAGAAGCCTGAGGTAGGCCACTTTTGTATATTTGGTTTCCTGACTTATTCTCATGTCCCTTCAAAAAGGAGGACAAAGTTGGAGCCCACTACAAATAAGGGTATCTTTGTAGGGTATGACAACACTTCGAAGGCCTTCTGCATATAAATTCCTTCACAGAGGAAAGTTTTTAAGAGGAGGGAGGTGAGATTTGAGGAGCGGGCCTTTAGGAAATCTCGAGAGTCAAAGCAGGGGAAGTAGCAAGCTTCCACACCTCAGGTGAGCACATCACAAAGTCCAGCTACTCAGAGTGTAGGGTCATAGGTGTCAGGGGTGACTGGTCCACAAGTTACAGGTGCTTCGAGTTCAGGGACACACTCTACAGGTTCACTTGGTACAGGTTCAGGTTTGCATATTACACCAGTTCCAGTGTTTATTTCACAGGGTTCACTAGTTACTGATTTTCCAGCTACTGGTTCACAAGTTTTTGGGTCACCAGCTACAGGCGGTATTACTCACAAGTCACAGTCTTCAGAGGATAATACACCAGTGTGGGAGGAGTCTTCAAAATCCCAAGTGGCTTAAGGACACCCTAAAGGAAGCCAAGTCTTTTGGAGATCCCAAGAGACCTATGCGAGAGATTTGGATGCCAGCGAGACTTGTCATGGCTTTGGTGGCTAGCCTTCGTGATTTGGAGCCTTCCACTTTTAAGGAGGCATCTCAGCATCATGTGTGGAGAGATGCCATGATGGAAGAGTACCATTCCATCATGAAGAACGATGTTTCATAGATTGTACCAAGACACGAGGGGAAGTCAATTGTCACTTCTTGGTGGCATTACAAGGTAAAGTATGCTATGGATGGCAATGTGGAGAAGTACAAAGCTCGGTTTGTGGTGCGGGGGTTCTCACAGTTAGAGGGAATAGATTATGACGAGACCTTTGGATCAGTTGCTCGTTACACCTCCTTCAGAGCAGTGATCTTCATTGCAGCAAAGATGGGTTGGAAGATCCACCAGATGGATGTGAAGACCGCATTCCTCAATGGGATTATACAAGAGGAGGTATATGTTGAGCAGCCACAGGGCATTGAAATTCATGGGAGAGAGTCCCATGTTTGCAGGCTAAAGAAAGCCTTGTGTGGGTAGAAGCAAGCTCCTAGAGCTTAGTACTCCAAGATAGACTCTTACTTGTTGTCGATGGTATTTTAGAAGAGTGAGGCAGATCCTAACCTTTACTACATTATGCTTGGTGATGATCCGCTCATTCTTCTGTTATATGTGGATAACTTGTTTATTACAGGTGGGGATAGGTTCATTACAGCATGCAAGAGAGATCTTGCTTCAAAGAATGAGACGTCAAACATTAGGTTGATGCACTATTTTTTGAGTTTAGAGGTTTGGCAGGAGCCTAGACATATTTTCCTAAGGCAGGGAAAGTATGCAGTTGATATTCTGAAGAGATTCGGATGGAGGACTGTAGGTCGATGGCCACACCGATGATCCCCTACTGGAAGAAAAAGGTTAGATTCAAAAATAGTATTGTTTCAATAAATTTAAACTGCAATAAAATCAAACATAATTTTCATCTCTTTCAACTTTAATACTCCACTGGTCACTCCATTAAAGTTGGTCCTTGAGATGATTTACCAAATTCCAAGTACAGTAACAATATTATAAAAATAATGTACAGAAGATTACAACACTAAAGAACCGTAACAATACTAATCTAGAATTATTTGAATCGGCCTTATACTCAGATACCTTTAGGTTCTTGTCACCAAAGGGACAAGTCACCTAGATGAACAAATAACGTATCTTGAGAGAGAGCTTAAGAGGATTAAAACAGTAAGGATACATACCTCAGATTCTTAGTCAACAGGAAGAGAAACTTCAATCAAATACTCAAGCTTTAGCAGCACACCAGCAGAGAGACACAATCATGCTCGGTATAGTCAGACTAGAAAAGAAGATACGGTCGTGCTGACACACAGTCAAACTTAGGAGAGACTCACAGTCACACTAAGCAAAAGGGACACAGTCACGCTGATAAGACACACAAAGACACGCTGGTTAAGAGACACACAATCACGCTGGTGCAAGAGAACACAGTCACGCTGGTGATACACAGTCGCACTAGTGATACACAGTCAAGTTGCACAAGGAGAGACACACAGTCACGTTGGTGCAAGAGAACACAGTCACGCTGGTGAAATAGACACACAATCACGCTGGTGCACGAGAACACAGTCACGCTGGTGATACACAATCACACTGATGATACACAATCATGCTGCACAAGGAGAGAGACGAGGTCACGCTAGTGCAAGAGAACATAGTCACATTAGTGAAAGAGACACAATCACGTTGGTGCAAGAGAACACAGTCATGTTGGTGATAGAGACACACAATCACGCTGGTGAAAGAGACACACAGTCACGTCGATGATACACAGTCACGTCGGTGATACACAGTCATGCTGGTGATACACAGTCACGCTGGTGATACACAGTCATGTTGCACAAAGAGAGACACACGGTCACACTGGTGCAAGAGAACACAGTCACGTTGGTGAAAGAAACACAATCACGTTGGTGCAGGAGAACACAATCACGCTAGTGAAAGAGAATACAGTCACGCTGGTGAAAGAGAACACAGTCACGCTGAGCAGGGAAGCACAGTCACCCTGAGCGAAGAACACAATCACGCTAGGAAAGAAAGCACAGTCACGTTGAGCAGAGAAAGACATGGTCACGCTGGAGTCATGGCAGCGAGCACCCTCGACGTCAAGCAAGCAGCGAGCTTTGAAGGTAGACGAGGAATCAAATCCAAATGCCAAGTTCAAATGCAACCTTTTAAATTTATAAACTTGACAAACCTTAAGATAGGGTACCAATGGTAAAATATAAAATGGTACAAAATAAAACCATAAGAAAAGGTCCAATGGTCTTATAAAATAAAACCATAAAATAAAATGGTCCAATGGTTTTATAAAATAAAACCATTAAATAAAATTGACTTAGGATAGTGTACCAATGGTCCAGAAATATAAACCATAAAGTAGAAGTCATCATACCAAAGGTACACACAATAAGAGTGCTAGGACCAAGTAAGATAAAGGACCATAAGTTAACCAAAGGGGGTCACAAAAAAACAACCCTCATACCCATAAGATCAAGGTGTACCAAAAAAGTGAACAAACAACTACTTTTACCTATAGGACCAACAAGACCAGCAGTCTCGTTGACCTACTTTGTGGTCACTAGTTGGACATAAATAAAATTATCTTATTTAAAATTATCTCTGAAGGTACATTGTTTCATATAATTTGATCATCACTGTATAAGGGGAAGATCCAAACTGGATGATGTGATCCTTTGGTTCTCAATACTGCTCCTAAGGGTTGCATGCTAGTGACGTCATCAAGGGGTGGCCAGTCCCTTGAGAAACAACCTAGCAATAACCGATTAGGAGAGAGGACATCCAACATCATCATCTTAGTCAACTTGACCAAGATTCACCTGGTTAACTGACCAGGAGTGCTCTTGCAGGAACTGCTTGGTCCCAGACCAAGAATCTGCCTGCCCTCAGACCAAGAAGTCTTTGTCTCAGCCTGCAGAATCTGCTTAGACAACGTGTCCAAGAAATTATCTAGTCCCATAACAGAATACCCTAGAAACATATAGGGGCCCTAACCATATGTTAGGGACTTTGCCATGGTGTCAACCTGCTTGGTCCCAGACCAAGAACTCCAAGAGACTATTGGGGTCCCTAGGGTACCTTCTAGGGTCTTACTCTACCCTAGTTAACTGACTAAGGTACCATTCTCCCTGAGAATGGGTCTCGCAGCTACACTAACTTTAACAATAAATGCCCCAGGCAAGATCCTCAACCTCCCTAACACCTCAGAGAGAAGTCTCAGACAAGTTGCCTTTGATTTAGGAATTAGGTTTTCTCCACTTTTCATTTATTTGACCCTTTAAATCATTTTGGAGAGAATTAAAATTACTAATTTGACTCTCCAAAGTGGGTTTAGGGGTTAAGTGGGTGCTCTAGGTCCAAAAACAAGCATCCCCATGACCAAATTGGATCCCTAGGCCCAATCTTATGACCTTTTGAACTTTTACAATTAAAATACACCTTATCGATGATTTTATTAAAAATCTAAAAATTAAAAAATCATAGGAAAGACTTATAGCGCATGTCCATTAAACTTTGGGAATATGACTTCACCAACTTCGCCATCGCAGCTTTGGAGGATTTTGAGTGAAAAACTTGAAAATTATGTCGCTTAAAAAAGCGTCATATAATTAACGAGGGAAAAAACACTCAAGGATGATGACTTTTATAAATTATGACCAAGTCCCAAGAAGGCCAAGCCTTTTACATAAGAAACCATTATGCTATGTCATTTATTAAATTTCCCCGAGGGGGTGTGAACATGCGAAAAAGGGACCACAACTGGCCCTGATGAAACCATGGAATTTCCGAGCACTAAGTAAGAACAACCGATTTGTTCCGGTCCTTGGTGGCTCGCTTGAAAAATCCCCTAAGTGCAACTTAGTGGATAACACTAGTGTCGGGGACAATTTCATGTGTGGATTCTTCCAGTGGTGTAAGGATACTTAGTTGATACAAGATGACTCGGTTGGATGCCGAAGAATTTGAGGAGACTTTTCGAAGCATGTTTTGCAGGAACCAGTCTTTAGCACATATTCTAGTGCAGGTGGCAGGGAAGCCTTCTATTTCAGAGGGAGCAGCTACAACAGCGGAAGGAGTGATGGGGTTGGAGACAGATCCAAGTGGAGGTTCTAGAAGTACCTCCCTCGCTAAGAGGGAGTGTTAGATTTTATTGCTCGGGAGGTTTTCTACATAGGTTTGGTGTCTAGGCATGTAGAAAGGACCTAGGTGACTTTTCCTAGCATTAACCTTATTAAATAAATTTAAAGTGACTTTTTAATTTTTGAGTGAGAGAAATGATTTTTAAATTCATTTAGTGAATTTGACTCATCCTTTGGTCGGGAACTAAAGAGACAAAGTCACTTGGAAAATGAAGAGACAAAGTCATTTCTCATTTAATAAAAGGAGACCTAGAAGAGTTTAGATACACACACAAGAAGAGAGAGTGAAGCACTGAAGAGAAGGGGGCGCAAATTCCTAGGAAAGAGAGAGGCACAAAATCCTAGACTTGGAGGTGGCACAAATTCCAAGGAGACTGTTGCATTTAATGTTGGTCCATACAGCTGACAATCTGACACAAATTTCGAGGGTTGTACAGCTGGAGTAGTGGCACAGATTTCGAGGTCTGTATAGCAGAGATTGGGAACAATTTTTTAGGTCCGTACAGTAAGCCGAACTTCTTGGCACGAATTTCAACGCAGATGTTGAGTCATAGATTTCAAGGAGGTTCTTTGTTGACCGTTGGCAGGTCCATACAGTCTGTACAAAGATGTACAGAGGTCATACAGGCATACTTTTCCTGCTTGCACAAATTCCAAGGTGGCCCAATTTTTTGTGTGGCACGAAGTTCTAGGTGCAAAAATTCTACATTAGATGTTGTAAAAATTCTGTTGATTCTCTGTGGGATGAATTAATAAAATCTCTCGTGTGGACTGGTATTCCCTTCGGGGTTTTTCCAAGGGAATTGCCCAAACGTCTTTGTATTCAATGACTAGTTGAATGTGGTTGTTTACTGTTTACTGTTTATGTTTCCGCTGCTTATAAGTTATATTTCAGTGTATTTGCAGTTATCATTTTCAGCAGTTAATGGTGAATGTACTTAATTGTTGAGGGTAAATGATTGAGATTGTAGATCAGATCTAGGGTGAGAAAACTAACACCTGCTTAATAATTCTGTTATTTCGATGTTAATGTGTACCTTGGTGAACTAACTCATGTGATTTGATCCATTTCACAAAGTTTTACATAGCCATATTTCATTTCGTTAACCAGTTCACTTATCCCCTCATTTTTCCTTTGTAAATGATATGTTATTATTACAGTGTTCCACGGGGACTCGCCCCCAGGGTCGGGGACGCGCCCCCCTTGCTCCCTGCGCCCCGGGGGCTCGGGGGCTTCTGGAGAAACGTTTCCCAGCGTCCCCAAAATTAGGAAACTCTCGGAAACGCACAAGGGGGCGCGTCCCCTGTTTTGCAGCGTGCTCCAGTGAAGGGGGGCTCCTAGACGCCCCGCGCCCCCACGCCACCCCCCGCCCCCTCCTGAAACTGGGGGGCTCCCAGACGCCCCCCCCCTCTTTTAGTAGTTTACATGGGATGAATCATTGAACTTTTATTGCTGGGATTTAATAATT
>LPNX010750625.1:924673-961878 GCA_001517045.1 Pseudotsuga menziesii
ATTATTAACAACAGATGGTCTCATTACTATTCCAATGTATGAATGAATGCCTCAAATCAGACTTAAAAGAGTCTTGTACTCTCAGAAAAGGAAAAGGTTGATAAATTAGATGCAAAGAAAAATATCATTGCAAATACTCCCCATCGCAAAAGCCAAGTTCCATTGTCCCAAGTTATCAAAGCCACATCTAAAGAAAAGGGACTAAGCCAATGAAAGGGCATGAATTGTAAATGGGAAATGCAAATGAATTCTCTTAAAAATAAATAAAAATAATAGAGGGATCGCAATATGAAAGTGTTGGGATGGATGACCCATGACAACACTTCCTAGGCACACGTGGAAAAAAAATCCAAAAAATCGTAACTCTTGAAAGTTTAGGATAGACCTAGCACTCTTATTTTGCTATAAAAGTTATTTCATAAAAGACCCCCTTTCTTCCCTATGTGCTAACTCACTATATATACCCTCACTTGATTTAGGTTAGCTAAGCTATGCATATTGACTTAGGAATCTCACATGTAAATGGGTTCTAAGGTTATACCAATGTTACACTGGATAGGTAGAAATTATTAATCAATGAGTTATTAGAAAAAGTGTATTTGTAATGTATATCTTGTGTATTATTATGATGTTGGACTAATAGTGCCTAAGTTTTGATGTTGTGTTAAATATTATTACGTTGGAGGGGTTTATTTACACATGTACTTTGATATTATTTCATGGAGTGCTACACTTGGAGGCTATTTCATGTTGACTTTTCTAGCTAGGAAAACGGGTCGCCCCCTTTTCTTAATGGAGACCCTTCATTATGTGGTATGTGTGGCTTGAAGATGGATTGTTGGAGTATTATGAAGGTCATTGAGCGTATTCCTCACTCGTGTGAGCTTGATTGATGAGGTCGCTCCACTTGTTGGCCACTTTGGGACGTTTGCTAACCTCTTGCACCCCAACACACCACTTTTGAGGCTAGTCATTATCTTGTTGACCACTTTTTGAGGCATGTTTAACCACACGTGTGGTGGTTTTGAGCATAGTAGCATATATCGTGTCAAAAAATATATCGCTGGGGGTCCATAATGAAAGTTATCGGCAACAACAGCGAAAATATCGAAAAATGTCGTAAAGCAAAAAAAAATTCAAAAATAAACATTTTTTTCAAACTTTTTAACATCTAAAGCAACAACAACATCAAATAAACACATTTCCACATAAATATTAAAATACAACTAATATATAAGATGCATAAGATGTCAAATGGCGGATCATGAGCAAATATCGACTATAAACTGAAAATACTGAAACATGTTCCTAATGGAATGATAGAAAATCACATCAAATGATCCAAATAAATGTCTATCAAGAGATGAATCATCATGACTCATGAGGCATCCAGATAGTGTATAGAGTCTAGACATAGGACACCAACATAGTATGATAGTACAATGATAATTAATAGAAATCGAGTCATCGACTCCCTGAGAATGACCCTCTAATCAATCTACTCCTTTTACAAGTAAAAGGCACCACTCTTCCTCTAGAAGTAGTAGGTGGTTGTGGAGGTGGTCAAGATGAAGTGGAACTAGAAGCTCCAACCACTCGAGTAGATAGTGTGGATGAGGGGGAGGCCAATGTGAGTTGTCTCCTCCCAATCCCAACTGTATGACTCTGTCGAGGTGGTGGCACTTGAATTGGTTGGAGCTACACCTGAATATCAACCTCCTCTTCAATGTCCTCATCCTCTAGAAGTGGAACATCAACATTGATCCAAGAGGATCTCAAACTAAGTTGCCGGAAAACGTGGGTACGGGGACGGGGACAGGGACACCACTTTTTGAAACAGGGTACTTCGGTACGTCGGGGGCACTGTAGACATATATATATATATATATATGTGTGTGTGTGTGTGTGTGTGTGTGTGTGTGCGTGTGTTAAAATTTATAAAAATAAAACATTTCACACTCACATCATACATGCATATTTGATATTTCTAAATTCAATGATTCATATGAACATTCGCATTGAAAATTTCAAACATAAAATAATAAATTTGATAAATCATATGACATAGACTCATATTAGATATCAACTGGAAGACTGAAGTTATATTAATATAATTAACAGCATAAAATATTATATGTCCATGACACCATGAGTTCAAACTTCATTGCCATACTAGATCCAAAATTTGCCTAAAGGCATTTTTAGACATGAAAAAGAAAGTTCAAAACAGTAAACATTGAACATGAACAAGATAGTTGATTTGGCTTCCTCAAGCCATGTCATCAGCAGCCTTAGGATCAATGTCATTAGCATCACTAAGGTCCTCTGTCACGTTGTCGATGGAGTAGTGAGCACAGTGCACTAGCCGTGAGAAATGCAATGTTGCGCTGGTTTAGGTAAGGGGCAAGGGCTCGCATAACATGTGTTTTAGTGTTTTATTATTTAATTTTTAAAATTTTAAACTTCAAATTTTTCAAATTGACTCATCCCGAACATCGAGCTAAGATAAATTATCCAATGGCTCTATCGGCCGCGTACCCAATCACGTGGTACGGTGTACCAAAATCCACGCAAGTACCCTATTTTCATACATGAAGTAACCGGTACGTGAGATTGGATTTGGGTACGGCTGGGGACGTACCATTGAAGTACCCAAGTACCCGATACATGTACCCGGTACTGGTTCGTGTACCCAACCCCCCGGTACGGGTACCCATGCAACACAGATCTCAAAGTTCGATCAAAATGAAAGTCTTCAGGAAGTAAATTAAAGCTTACAGATGCAAAGAGCTCGTCAAGAGCTTTCCGGCAACGTTCATTTCATGTGAAACGACCTCCAAATGTAAAAGTTGTGAGGTTTTGAAAATTCAGCAAAAGGTTAAATTTGATGGTAAAAATGGCAAAAAGGGGCCACGTGGCACAACCCACAGTGTGCCACATGGTAGGTACAGTCAGCATATGGATGCCACGTGCCAACACCACAAGGTGCCATGTGGACAAGAAGAGGTGACGTGGCATCCTGACAGGTGGACATGTGGAAGTGACTTGGCATACATGGGGACAGGTGGGGCAATCAGGCGCTACCATGTGGGAGCCCTGTTGGCGATCTATTACAGGTTTATCAAAAATTTGGGGGAGGCAAGGAGGATCGAATCCCCGACCTCCTATCCGCCCACGACCTCACGCCTCCCTGCTAGCCATCTTTCATCTCAGTGTTCCTTACTATGTACAGGACACAACTTCTATTTGAAGTTGAATCAGTTTGTTTTTTTTTAAAGGGGTGGGATCAAGGGCTATGCCCTCAATCCCATGGCCAACATCGAGGCCATATAGTGGACCATTACCGTGGAGCCAAGCCAACACTACACACGAGCCATGAGGAAGAGGCAACCGTTAAGCCATATCACAAACCAACCAATGGAGGAATGCCAAGTCACCAACCAAGTGGAAGGTCCAATCAACAAACAAACGCCAATAAGAACCACCGCAAAGTCACAACAAGCCACCACATTGACGATGCAATAAAATCCGCAAGGATCACGGTAGATGGGGAGAGGCCCACGGGTTTGACCCCAGGACCTCTTCCCCGCTAATGCCAACACCTTGACAACGGGCCATGGCACTTACGTTGGCAAAGGCATGGCAGTTTTTATTTAAAAGTTAAACTGCAATTTATGGATAAAAGAAAGGGGCACGTGGCTCCTACACGCATGCCCAAAACCACTATTTAAACACAAAACAGAGCCATGAAAAAGGACATTCGACGCCCAGTTTTGGCACAGATCCAGAGGCAGTACTGACATTAATGCGCACGGATTTCAAGGTAGGAAGTATAGTTCGTACAATCCATACAAGCAAGGCAAAGAGTGATCTCAATTTGTGTGCCAAAGGAGGCCTCAGGCAAACCTAGTGAAATTTATACTCATTTTTCTCAAAATTTCGAGAGGATCGTAGTGGTGTTGTCTGTTTTTGTTGTTGACAGACAGAAAACAGAAATGGTTCCAAAATCCCATGTATGTAAGCTTTGAAGACTGAATAAGATCAAGCTTCTCAATGGAAGTGGCCTGGAGACGTAGCCCAGGAGGGGTGAACCCCGTTATCATCTGATGTCTATTAATTTTATGGTTTGCATATTGTTCATTTGCTTATATGTGTGATTTAAGCATTTAAAATTTCAGTTTTTAAGCTTTTTTTATGAGTTTTTAACTTACAAATTTCACATGCAATTTTATGGTTAAAAAGATCCTGAAATTTTAGATCAAACATCCTCCTTTGCCCCCTCCTCCTCCTCCTCTGACAGATTTGCATCAACATCCTCCTTTACCCCCCCCTCCTCCTCCACTGACAGATTTGCATCAACATCCTCCTCTTCCTCCAACCATTCAGGTGCCTCCTCTATTACAGGATCCTTTGTCTCCACCCTCCATTTGTTGGTAGTGTCAATGTCACCCAATGAAATAGCATCTGAATTGGGTAGTTTCTCAATTTGCTTCACTTGCAACCTTAGGTTGTAGTAGACATAAACAATACCATTAAGGCGCTCCTAAAGTAACCTGCATTAGCATGAGATCCATAGTTAGGGGGTGATAAATGATGATAAATTCAAATTCAAAAATGTAATAAATTAAATTTAAAATTATAAAGATTATAAATTTGAATTTTCATTGTTTAACATTTCTAAAGTCTAACCTTTTGCGCTACTTGGAGTGTATCTTCTCAAAGACACTCCAATTGCGCTCACACCCTGATGAGCTGCAAGTTTGACTTAACATTCTAATGGAAAGTTTTTGCAACTCTAGGACTCTGCAACCATAGTTAGTCCACCACACATCTACAAAGAAAACAAGGAAAAGACAAATTACATGTATTAAATTTCTACCAAGTAAAAAAAATAGAAATAATAAAGAGTAAAAAATTAAAATATCAAAATTTGAAAGTTTTAAACAAATTGTACCTGGCATCCTCATGGTTCTATCCTAGACAACCATGTCATAGCCAAAAGTGTTGCCTGCCATCCTAAAGATCTCCATCTGTCTAGAAATCTCTGAGTGTTCAAAGGGAGTTAACACCATCCTCTGAACACACTAGAGAAAGCCATCCAAGACCTCAGCATCAAACCGAAATCCACATGCATAAGAGAACGTAGGGTTGAGGTAGAGCCTTACTGCATGAATGGGATGATGGAGAGTATTTTTCCATCGTTCATCAATTACACTACACAGTTCAGCTCGTCTTGTGAATCCCACCTCCCCCTTGTTCTCATAGTATCGATGAATAGCTTACTTGGCCCTATCGATGGCCTCGTACAAGTAGCCAATTGCAGGCTTGTCACCATCAACCAAACGAAGAACCTTTACCAAAGGTTCACTAATGGCACATACCTCCTCCACTCTTGCCCAAAAAGTCAGATCAAATTACACCATTCGAACTATGGCTTGCCCATCTTGTTTGGTGTTGCAGGTGCAAGAAGCCCACTCATCAGAAAGAAACATCTGTTGCAACTCCATCATAAACTTGTGCATAGACGAAAGAGAAATGAAGGAAGTAGCGAATCATGTGATTGCAGGCCGCATCAACTCCCCATTCCCTATGAAGCGTCTCATGAGTGAAAGAACATATGTATGATTATATATATATTTTGTCACACTCTGAGCTAAATCAATCACTTCCTTGATCCAAGGAAGTTTTCCCATGTCCTCTAGCACCAAATCAATGCAATGGGTGACACAAGGAATCCAATACAAGCTTGCATACCTCTACATAAGCATCCTCCCAACAACAACATAATTGGCAGTGTTGTCCGTAATGACTTGGACAACATATTGTGGACCTATCTCTTGGATAAAGTTATCCAACAAATCACATAATAAGTGTGCATCTTTAACATAGGGAGATGCATCGACGAATTTGATAAAAATTGTCCCCCGGGAACAATTAACCAAGAAATTGATAATGGATTTGCCCTTCCCATCAGTCCATCCATCTGACATAACACTACAACCGATGGTCTCCCGTGACTGTCTGAGCTCATCTAATCTCCGGATGCAATCAACCTTCTCCTCATCAAGGATTCTCCCTCTCAAATCATTATAGGAAGGCCCCCTATAATATGGACCAACAGTACCAGCAGCTTGAAACATGGCATGATAGTTTCATGATAGTAAGGGTTGTTCTTGGCGATGTTGAAAGGCACGTCACCCCATAGAAAACATTTTGTCACAATTCTGTCAGCCTCTTCCTTTTCCCTTTTTTTATTAGGGTTCGAAAAGAAGGTTTCCTCGACGCAAATAAAGGTGAGGATGAAGAAGGCATAGTGGGATTTGAGGATCGTGTAGATGAGAAGGAATGCTTGTCAGAGTCACCAACACCCACCCCCGAGAAACTTGTGGCTCCCATGGTTCATGATTGTGTTCTAGATGCAAGCTCATTTCTCAATTCCTCCTTCTCATCCCTCTTCCTAGCCATATCAAGAAGGGATTGGTTTGCAATACGCATCACTTCTGGGGTAACAGCAGGACAAACTTCCACTTCATGCCCAGAAACTTTGGCAAGGTGGTGTTTCAAGCGGCTAATTCCACCACAAATATCCTTCCCACATAGTTTGCAATTCAACCTTTGTCGATTATTAGGGTCAATTGGGTGCACATACTCCCACATTGGATCCAATGGCTTTGGCATTGTGTTACTATTTAGTTGAAACTTGAAACTTGAAGTTGATATTGGAGATTAAACCTATGCAGCAAAAAAAAAAAAATGTTTAATGGATGCTTGGATCTTTGAAATTTTGAAAACAATGAAATTATGAGAACATTCAAAGGAATGGAGGGCGGCCAACCTAAAACCCTATGATTGTACTGGCCATTGGCCACCCAACCTAAACCCTACACTAAATCTACATTAACCAACAAATCTCAAGCAAAAAGAATAAAAAAACGAATTAATATATACCTGAATAGAAACAAAGATGTAGTAGATGGAACCCCACTCCACAAACAATCCGCTAATGGCAATGGAAAAATTGATTTCCCCTTCTTCTCTTGTTGAAAATCGCCTAAAACCCCTCTCCTCAACAATGTCAAACGCCAAATGATCCAAAAAAAGGAATTGCAGCCTTTTTATCTTTCAAATCGACGTATTTTTGTTTAGCAGGCCGACACTTTCCATCAACTCATGACATTTACCCAATATATCGTGTTTCATTGAATGTGTCGTGACACATTAAAATATCGGTAAATGTCGCGATTTTTTCATATATCATCGAGCCCTTTGTCACGCGATATATCAACGATATATGTAATTATGGTTTTGAGGATATCCCATGGTTTTCTATCTCATTTGATGGTTTTAGCACATGGTATCATGGAGTGCCTTGATTTTGAGGATGATTCAATAGTTTTAGAGGATGGTTTTCTAATGCACCCCTCTTTGAAGGTGGTTTGTTGCATATGGTTGGTTTTATGATGATTCCTCCTAGAGCACCCCCCTATTTTTTGGTGATATTGTTAAGGTTTGAGATTGTTAGCTCTAACCACTACATATTTTATCATTTTTTACCATGTCTTGGTGATTCCCTATGTTGGATCTAGAGTTTGTCATTTTATTATTATTCTATTGTAGAGGAAGTTGAGTCCTTATATTATAAAATGAACTCACTCATCATTTGTCATTTGTTGTTGATCTTGGAGAATAATACTATCACTTCGGTTCATCTTTGGATCTTGTTATTTTGGGGTGTCTTCACATGAGTTCTACTTGGTGCTTTTAATTGAGGTAAAGCTTGTTATATATCTATCATTGTCAAATCAATTTATTTAGTTCTTAGAAGAGTAGTGTTGCTCCTTGTTTATCATATGTTAATCATTGGTATCCTGGGAGGGGTACCCAACAAGTAGCATTGATTAGGGGTATGAGCTAGGTGAGTAAATTGAAGGTGTACGCAAAGCTATCCTTCTTTGGTAGCTTTAACAAGCAAGAATCAATTGCTTGCATAGAAATTTGTCATGTTGTTTTGCAAAGGCTCCATTCAAACACATACAAACAAGGCTCAAGGAAGAGAAGTCTAGGACTCCATTTACCCAAGGATCTAGAAGGCACTAGTCACTTTTCCCCAATTTCTACAACCAAAACTTCATCAAATACCCTTTCTTTTTTGCATTAGGATAAAAATAGAACTAAAAGAAAACGAAAAAATTCAAAAATATTTTCTAAATTTTCTAGATCCAGTTTCAGGATTAGACAATTTTCCTAAATTTTATGTCAGTTAATTTTTTATTTTGGGCTATTTTTTAGAATTTTCTTGTAGGTTGATTTCTTATTTTCTGCAATTTTAAACAGTAAAAACAACTATAGGGATCTTAAAATTTCCATCTTTGATAAGGGTTTTCCATGCTAAAACACAGTAAAATTTCCGAGCACTCTAATCCATCATGTGTGAAGTTTTAGCTAGTTTATAGGTCATCTAAAACATAAATTTTGATTCTAGAAATTAAACTTATGTAAAATATTAATTTTGGAAAATGCATTTTATGATGATCTAACCACATGAAAAATTGGATTTTATGCCCTATAATTTTTGTGTAAATTATATGTTAAATCCTATGTTGCACAAGTTTCTGGAACGCGGAAAGGTAGGGAAAGTGGGTATGAGTATCGGATACGTCTAGAAGTTTCCCCCAATTTACAGGAAACGGTAGGTTGGGAACGTCAATAATATATATTAAAAAAAAATATATATATATATATATATATATAAAATAATTAAAAACACTTGAGAAGAGAAGAAACATTAACACAAACCAGATGACTTAACTTATCCCTTGTATTACGGATGTTACTAGAACCTCTTAGCAGACGGAAATGGCAATAAAATCAAGATTACCATCTACGTCATCGATTATATAATGTAGACTCTTTTTAAAGTTAAGGACTTTTAAAAGTTATAGTCCCTATATTTGTAGCTATATGTATAGAGTAAGTTTTCAGTGTTGTGTCAGCTATAATTAAAATGTATTAGAATATTATATGTTTACAAGACATTTTATGCTAGGGCATTTGCAAAGGTGTATAAATATTCAAAATTAAATTATTATAAAATAAAAAATCAAGATAATTTTTATTTAAATGTAATCTATGAATTTAGTTTTAAAGTAAGATTTTAAACCATTTCCAATTAGCTAAAAAATTATTTTTATTCATAAAGTAAATAGTAAAATAAATAAAATTATTTTTTTTATTTAATATATAAAAAGTCAAAATAGATTTACATTTATTATTGATTTGCGCTAACTGCAATTCAGAAATTGAGTCAACCATGTATATGTACGGTCGGGATGAAATAGGAATGTTGTTAACAACCAACATGGCGATCATGAATGCACAAAAGTTCCCAATGAAGGAAACGCGCAAAAAAAAGTCCCCATGTTCCCGATTTTAGAGGGTAAAAGTTCCCAATAAGTTCCCAACAATCCAGAACGGTTTCCGATGGATTGGGAAAGTTCCCTACAAGTTCCCAAGATCCCTGGAACGTCGGAACTTCAGGAACGAGTTTCCTAAAAGCCAGGAGCAGTTCCCGTGCTACATAGGTTAAATCTTAGTTTATTTGTCATTTCCTTGTTGTTTCATGCTCCAAAATTCATTAGGACGACAATAGTAACATTCTGGACATAACATTTTGTGGCTAATAATTTCATGTTTTGATGATAAGTTCACTAAAACTGTTGGTTTATGTCAATTACTAAATTATGGAAATTTCTGATTTAATGTCCTACTGTTATCTCTATGAACAAAAATATTAAGTTTGGTGGTAATTGCAGGATAAACTTGATGGTTGTGTTTCATTAAAATATCTTTAAGCAATTTCACACCAAACTCTCTGAATGTCTACGGTTCTTTTAATGCAAATTTAATCTCTCATTCGGTTATTGGCATTCTGGAAATTCCAATTGCTTAACTCATTTGGCACATTTTGTTTACATTCATATAGCTCATGAATCATGTATGTAATGGCAAGATCATTAATTAATCAATTCTAGTTTGTCAGATTAAATTCACTAAGATTGAGCCATATTTGTTGAAGTGATCCTAATCACTACAACAAAACTGAACATTTAATAAGTTGAATGACTTCCTTTTTCAGAGATATTTCTCTCTCCAAGAGGACCTCAGTCAAACAAAATTTCATAAACTAATAAACAAAATTACAACCATTGGATATACTTTACTTGTGGATGAATTTCGGCAACATGTCAACCTATTGGATACCATTTCGATATTGAAAATATTGTAGTTCATTGTCATTTGAATTTCAACAAGTTACTTCTCTTGAAATGTCCATGGATGATATATGTCATACTTGAGCACGTTCTATTTTTGTGAAGTATTTTATTTATTACTTATTGTCATATCTTGGTTGACTAAAACACTCATGTGGGATTCTTAACTTAACATAAACACATCTAAATCTCAAACAAATTCAAGATCCTTTCTTTTAGCTCTCCCATATCTTGATCTAATAACCCTTAGGGAAGCCTCCCTTGGCCTTAAGAGCAAGCATAAAGAGTAGGAAAGATTTATGCTAAGGTGACAATGGCATTTGTCTTTCGAAGTTGCACTTTTAGAATTAGTGGATTAGGACTCTGCCATGTAAGTGTTATAACAAGTTGTAACGTGGGGTACATGGTGCATGATTGAGAGCAAGACTAAAGAGTAGGAAAGATTTATGCTAAGGTGACAATGGCATTTGTCTTTCAAAGTTGCACTTGTAGAATTAGTGGATTAGGACTCTGCCATGTAAGTGTTAAAACAAGTTGTAACATGGGGTGCATGGTGTATGATCAACCCCTAAATGTTCATAATGGATTTGCACATTGGAGATGGCTTACTTAGAGGTTGCTTGACCTTAGTTGGGTGATGGGATGACATTCTTCCCTAAGTTATTGGAGATCTTCAGACAGCTTGGTGGTGTTCTACGTGCTGGCCACAAGGAGAAGGTTGCTTGCTTGGAGAACACGTTAGATCATAGGAGTGTTTTGCATCCTTCAAGAGGGAATTAGGCCCTGAACGACATGGGATAGCTTGGATACTTACACGAAGCCCTGGAGTTGACATGGGGACGCCTAGGTTGCAGCAATGTTCATGTAAGGCGAGTGGACCCAGTGGAGTACATGGCTTAGGAGGTTCATTGGAGTCATTCGAGGCTTGTAGGAGGAGCGTTGGACACACCTTGTGGAATGCCCTTGCATTTCAAGTGTTGCTTGTGGACTACATCACCTTGGAGCTTGACATGTGTACCCTTGAAGTGTAATGCTCCAAATGTGTGAGCCTACATGTGGCTTTGTAGGTTACTTGTAAGAGCATAGGCACACACATGTATTGTTGGCCTTCCTTGCCTCTCATATATATAGAGGACGAAGAAATCCCTTTCATAACTTATCATTCTTATTACCCTTTTATTAAAGATGACTAAGAGGAGGGCATTGATCTTCCTCTTCCTCTTGGATCTTCATTTGTACTTTGTCTCTCTTGTCTTGGAGTTGTTAGGGTTTCTTGGAGCTTGTTGGATCATCTTGAATACAAGGATTAGGATTTCATCACTTGGAGACTTGGAGATTAGGGCTTTGAGAAGAAACACTAACTTACACTTCTTAAAGTGAAGAAGAAGAGGAGACATCCCACCTTGGGGTATATGCTTGTGTGATGCATGCTTTTTGGAGCTCCTAGGCATGAGCTAGGTTTTCATTATATTTCCCTAGCTAGGGTTTTCAAGAGTTAATGGATTGTACTAGCCTTGGGATAAGACTATGGTATGTGTTACGCGATACCAGTACTAGTGCACCTTCAGATATGTGCCCAAGAAGAGAGGGTCATTTTATCAAGACCATGATGAGTGTTACTAGCACTTTCTAAGAAGTGGTTTTTGGTCCTTCCTTTAGGAGTACTATGGCTTAGTGGCATTGTCAACTGCCCTTTGTTGGGGTTTTTAATCCTGTGGTTGGTGTCTGAGGCTTCTAGGGGCAGGTCACTAGGTCACACGGCCACCCACTTGTTTTCTACTCCAGTGACAGTTTTTTCAGCTATGAGGTTATTGCCTCCTCTTCTGATCACCTGACAAACCCTTCCTAATCCTCTTTCAGCATAGCGCCCTCCTTCCTTGGGAATTTTCCAGTGATGACATCATCATTTCATCCAGGTTGTACTGCTTGATTTTGGGGGGCATTGAGGGATTATCAGCATTGTTGAGGTTAGATGGGGCATGACGTTCTCCCCCTTACTTCGGCCTTCAGTTTGGTGTAATTTGCTCAATTTTAGCTATTTTAGTCACTTTTGGGTAAACTCTGGGGAAAATGCCCCAAGTTACCCACAGATTTGATTATTTTATATTATTTTATGTTATAATTTAAGTTGACATTTTATAATTTCAAATTGGCATTTTAAAGGTATGTCGGCCTAGTTTATTTGTAAAAAGTGGGTGTGAGAACATATAAATAGATCTCCTCACTTCATTTTCAAAACACAATAGATGGGATAAAACTCAATATGTTACCTTTTTACCCGAGATAGCCTTTTGGAAGTGATGTGCACCTCTTGGAGTATTTTCTCTTTGCTCTTGTGGATGAAAGTTGGATGAATTCTTTGGTTATGCTCATGCTTGGTGGATGTTTGGATTTGTTGAACAACACATAGCTCAAGTAAGTCAAGGTTCTTGACTTCTTGGTGTAAGGTAGGTGAACTTTTGTCTCTTGAATGGTTGAATGGTAACCCTAGGGTTGCATCTTGTTGGAATAAAACCTTTTATCTACCTTCTATCCTCTTTGCATCGTGGAAGACACTCCCAAGAGGAGGTTTTCCCTATTTTAACCTTGGATCTCCAATTTTTTCCCTAGATTAGGCTCTTGTAACAAACCCTAGAGGTTGTTACAAGAAGCCCTAGTTTAGTAGACAAGGAGAAATACTCCAAGAGAAAGGTTGATCACTTCCCTCTAGACTAGGGTTTACGGGTATCATCCATGTGTTGCCGCCAAATTCGCACCTCGAGTCACATGGCAGAAATCTTCAAGCCACTAGGTGCGACCTTGGGGGCAAGTAAGAGTCAAGTGTTGTCACTTGATCTCAACTCCTCTATCTAGGCTTTCTCCTAGCAAATCCAAGGGGGGTAATCCCTATGAAAATAATCTAAGGTTGTTAATCTATGATAACAAAAGCTACTTTAGAAGATCAAAAAGATGACTAAGAACAAGACCTTTGCAAATAATTTAGATCAACGGCATCTAATTTTAAATAAACATTCCATTCAACACATGAATTAACTTACTTAGATAGCAGAGAAGTAAATGTGTGATTGATGCAAAATAGACCAATGCTAATGGAGTTGGATAGTGTTTTTGTGACGTGAAAGTGTTGCAATTGTCTCGTTGGTTAGTTATAAATTTATTAATGAGTTGATTAAGGAGTGAGTAAATTGTTAGTCGATTTTATTAAAATGGTAGTGATCTAGATTATTAAAAAGGAGAGGGAATTCCAGATATACCTAAGGGGTACGAGGAATGTGTCTGAAATTACTTGGAAGTGGTTCTCACAGTGACATGTGGGCTAAACTGGGTTCGCAAGGGTGTGTCCAACACTACACCAAACAAGGGCATAGCCTGATGGGGCCCCGAGGTCACTGTTTAGTGGTTCCCATACCACTTGAAGACTTTGCCCACAACTTAGTAATAACGATAAACATTGGATTTTCGTTTGGGGTTCAATTGAAAGATGAGACTAAATACCAATCACTCGTATCATTTTCTAATATAACCAGCTGATCAGACGAAGCTATAGCGAAAATAAAGCATACGAGAATAAGAGCCTTGTAAGTTTTTAAGAATTTTTGAACAAATTTTCTTGTTTATTACGACCCTAAGAGTCTCTTTCAGGTATGTAAACCTTACTTGGGAAAGCAAGGGGGTTAGTTTGCCAAGAAGTAAACAATACAGAAAAAGGAAAAGTTTTTTAATTAATCTACCACGAGACACTTTCTCCTTGCAGGTTACTCAAGAATGTGCGGGGTTAGTATTTGTTTTCTCTTTTTTGCATAAAGTAAAATAAAAGTAAAATAATTAAACTAGCAAATCACAACAACAACAAAAGGAGAGACGACACGAGTCCCTGAATGGAGATGGGGTGTAGGCACTTTGGCAGCCTACTCGCTCTCTTAATTACAACGATTACAATATGAAATGAATCTTTTTTGTATACCCGTGATCTTTATAAAGGAGATCAACGAATTTACAAGTTTTGCTCTAAAAAAAATGGTTGGAGAGAAAGGGGATGTAAGAGAAGGAAAAAAAGGGAATCTTCAATTCACTTGAAACTTCAAATTTCAGGCAGCATAACTCTCTACCTATTCATCAAATGACAAAAACAGCCAGCAAATTTTTAATGGAAGATGGTCCCAAACACTTTAAGAGTGTTTGGGAAAATACTACAAAAAGTCGCAACAAAATTCTAAGTTAAAGATAAATGAAATTGCGAAATACAAGTGAGTGAGTGTGTACAAATGAGGAAGGTCGCCTCCCTATTTATAGTATATACTAGACTCCCCAATTGACTTTTACCCTAACTGGGTCGACCTACCTAGGTAAACTTCACAATAATAATTATATTCATCTTTTATGGGTGCTATTGACCGAACTTACAACTGAGGGTTTACCTCATGACATTTACATGACCTTTTACATCAATAACATCTCCCGAAGGAGGAATAATAATAATGTGAAGTACTAGTAGAATATTCTTTGAAGTGACATTATTTCAACACTCCCCCTTAACAAGAAGGGTATTCTACTAACAACAACAACAACTAGTGTGGGTCTACAGTGTACACAACATCATCGGAAGGAGAGAGGAAAAATCATCAACATCATCTTTTGGAACATCGTCTGGTAGATCTATAGATCATCGAAAGTTTTGATCATCATCATCTTTAGCATGGAGCTGGTGTGTCAACATCTTCAGTACAAAGATGAAGTATCATCATCAACATCTTCAGTACAGAGTTGATGTATCATCATCTGCAATATGGAACTGGGGCATCATCATCTTCTGCTAGAACATCATCATATGCAGCATGGAACTGAATCATCATCTGCGACATGGAACTAGGATATCATCATCTGCAGTATGGAACATCATCATCTACATAAGAACGAATACATCACTAGCATCGACAGCACAAGGCTGGCTCATCAACATAAAGTTGGAATAACAAAACAACGACAGCACGAGGCTGGCTCATCAGCATAAAGCTGGAATAACAACAACAATGACAATATGAGGCTGGCTCATCAACATAAAGTTGGAATAACAACACCAACATGTGACAAGCATAATCAACAACCAACATCATCCTTCCTTTCAGAACTACAGGATCATGGACAACACATCTATGGCACTCAGACAATCCTTCCTTTCGGAATTACGGGATCACAGCTAACACATACATACGCAAGACGATCCTTCCTTTTAGAATTACAGAATGAAGTCCACCACTGACATCCTGGACAATCCTTCTTTTCGAAATTACAAGATCAAGTCCACTCACTAATATTCTGGACGATCCTTCCTTTCAGAATTACAGGATCAAATCCACTACTAACATTCTAGACGATCCTTCCTTTAGGAATTACGGGATCAAGTCCACTACTAACATTATCGACGATCCTTCCTTTTGGAATTACGGGATCAAGTCCACTACTAACATTCAGAATGATCCTTCCTTTCGAACTTACGGGATCAAGTCTAAGGATGATTAGTCCTACCACATCAACATTTAAGACAAACCTTCCTTTCGAAATTACAAGATCAGGTCTAAGGATGATTAATCCCCACATCTACATCTTGGACGATCCTTCTGTTGACTAAATTGTCGTTGATGCCAGCAAGTGTGTCTTGGTTCCCCTTGAGGAGCCCCTAAGGGTTAAGTAGTTGTCAGTGTCAAAGGAGACCTTTTGACCTTGTCCAAGCCCAAGTCTGAAGCTCTTGGAGCCCTTGGGACAATGCCAAAAGCCTTATTCACCCTTCATTGTGTTTAAGTTTCCCTAAGTTATTTCTATGGTTCCCCAGCTGTTTCCTTAGTTCCCTAGGTCCACAACCTCTGCCCTAGTACCCTAGAAAGTGTCTTTGGTGGGTTGAGGAAGTTGCAATAGGCCAAATGACCCATTATGTGGTCATTTGTGTTTTAATGAGGTCATGGTACTTTAGGAGAAATCTAGGCACCCCCACACTTGATAGCTTAATGGTCCTTATACCCTTGAAGGATTGGAAAAAGTAATGTGGGTCATTTGTGTGTTGATAGCCTTGAGATGGCCAAAATGTTCATGATGATGGGGTTCTTGGTGAAGCACACCCTCACATGTGGTAACTTTGATAACCTAACACCATACCCTAAACTTATAACAAGTAACAAGACCACTAACAAAAGAGACAGGATATTGATAAATGACTCACCTTTGAACCCTTGTGTCTCCTTTGAAAGGTTAAGGTTGACCACATTAAGTTAAAGTGTTAAAACAATTTTTAAATTTCATAAAATGTCATTTGACCCTCTCTTAAAGACTAGGCACCCACACACACATGGTGTTATGATAACTCGTGTTATCTTTATATTAACAATCTATAACATGTTGCAAACCTAGCAAGGTCGGCCCAGTCAAAATCTAATTCAAAATAACATTTAATTAAAATACAAAAAATTATCCTCCTTAAACAAGTCGACCTACTTAGAATTACTCCAACGTTGGCATTATTTTTTTTAAATAAATATATCAAACCTTCATGAAGTTGACCCCTAGTTACTCTCTCCCTCTCAACGTGTATTTATACACAAAGTTTATCCTAACCTTTATCAAAACATATGCACTAACACATAATTCAATGAGGGAACTCGTAGACTGTAGAAGTAGAGTTTTGGCTAAGGCAGCCTTCACCCAAGTTTTTCACAGAGACAATTTTCGGGGTTGAATAGTCTAAGTTTTCCTTCCTTAGGGCACTCAACAGTTGCTTGTGTTCACTACTGGCAGAACCAGTTTTCACAAGTGTTTATACAGTCCAAGTTTTTGTACCTGAATAGTCCGAGATTTTGGGTGATTATTTGCTAACCTAATACCATCATACAGTCTGAATTTGCAAGCTTGAACAATGCAAGGTTTGGGTGTTCAACAGTTGTGGTGGTTGATATTTCACTGTCACCTTTCTTCCACCAGCACTTGATGATAAACCAAGTATGTTACAGTCTTTTCCGTGGGGATAAAAACAGTCTAAATGTGAGATCTTCTACATAGACAAGGTATGTATGCATGCAACCATTGAATAAGATATACTCAGCAATGATAATGTATGAGTGAACAATAAATAAAGTGGTATATGTACAGTAATATACAGTGGCATATTTGTATGTGTGAAGAAAATCCATTGCGATTTATATGATGATGATGATGCATGCTACACTATGATGAACACTCTATTATGATGATGCATAACACTATACGATGATGATGCATGCTACATTATGATGACACTCTATGATGCACACTCTCCTATACAATATGATGTACATGCATGCTATGGTGTGATGATGCTCTCCTATGCACTATGATGTATAGTATACTTGATGTTGATGATGCATACACGATGCACACTGAGATGATGATGATGTATATTTGATGATAAGGATGCATACCCTATGACAATGATGCATACCTATGATGATGATGCATGACGGTGCATGCCTTATGTTCAGTAAAAGCATACCAAAATTACTTGTTCAGTGATTATGTATGATGAGGTGCATAATGATGTACATGAGCAGTGTATGGCAATGAAATGACTTATCATTACAGCGATGACTTAGCAGTGATCAGAGAGCAGAGGTTATCAGCAAGAAGTTCAGTGATTGGTTTTTGACAGGTCCACAAGTTCAGTCCTCTTTTTCTTCAGGGTGGTAGGGTGGTGCTAGGGCTCACAATTTGTGAGTTAAGCTGTTGTAGCATCTTGTCAGTTGTAGCTAACGAAGCCTAAGGGGTTGTATCCCCTTCCGGTGGTAGCTGGAGAAGTTGTATTAAATTTGTTACCCCAGTTGTTGTTGGGTCAAATTTATTTTTAAAAAGGCTTCAGTGGTTTTACCCCCAGGACTTGGGTTTCCATGTCAAAATAGTGTACTATGCATCTTGTTATTTTTATGTACATTGATGATATGCTATGATTGGTGATTAGCAACTTGCTCTTGATTAAAAATTACGATTCACCCCCCTCGGTATTTCAACACCTTCCTTTCAAAATTGCGGGATCAAGTTCATCAAGATCAACATTTAAGACGATCCTTCCTTTCGGAATTAAGTGATCAAGTCTAAGGATGATCAATCCCAACATCAACATCTTGGACGATCCTTCCTTTCGAAATTACAGGATCAAGTCCATCAAGATCAACATTTAAGTGGATCCTTCCTTTTGGAATTACAGGATCAAGTCTAAGGATGATCAATCCCAACTGAGCTACCTGCTATGATCAGGAATCCATAGTATCAATACTACTCCCCCTTTCGAGGGAAGTCCTTACGGACAACACCAAGCTTGTCTCGGAAGTGTTCAAACTTCACACGAGATAAAAGGCTTAGTCAACACATCTGCAACTTGTTCATATGTGCTCACATATTGGAGCTTTATAGCTCCCTTCTGCACCATGTCACGAATGTAGAAGTATCGGATTTCTATGTGCTTCGTCTAATCATGGAACACGAGGTTATATGTCATCTTCATGCAACTTTGGTTATCACATAAAATCACGATAGCATCCATCTCCAAATCGAATAGATCTGATAACAACTTCTAAGGCCATATGGCTTCACAACTGGCAGAACAAGCTGCAATATATTCCACTTCTTCAGTGTTGAGAGCAACACTGGATAGCTTCCTACTTAGCCATGAGATCATGGCTGACCCAGACTGAAACACCCTCCTAAAGTGCTCTTTCTATCTAAGACACTTACTGCCCAATCTAAATTTGTATAACCATACAATCTGAAGTCATTTATACAGTCTGAAGTCATGATCTCTAGTATAACTAAGACCATAGTCTATTGTACCTCATCACATGCTTTATAGCTACCAAGTGAACATGTTTGGGTTCAACCAAATATTGACTCAAAGTGTTCACAGCAAAGCATATATTTGGTCGGGTATTCATCAAATACATCAATGAACCAATGATATGTTTGTATAGTGTCACATCCACTTATTCTGACGAAGCATCAGCCAACAACTTCAAGTGTGTATCCATGGGTGTGGCCATGGCTTTACATTCCAACATGTCAAACCTTTTCAAGATTACCACTACACACTTCCCTTGGTTAAGGAAGATTCCTTCTAGGCTCTGTCATACTTCAAGACCTAGAAAATAATGCATCAAGCCAAGGTCTTTCATCTCAAATTCTGCAACAAGCTTCTTCTTACACTCTGAGATTTGCTTCTCATTACCTATCAGAAATAAGTCATCCACATGCAGCAATAGTATGACACATTCATTATCCATAACCTTGAAGTAAAGGTTAGGATCAGCCCTAGTTTTGGTAAAGCCCAAGCTCGTCAGAAAACTATCGATTCTTCCATACCAAGCTCTTGGAGCTTGTTTCAGTCCATACCAAGCTCTTGGAGCTTGTTTCGACTTCAAAACCTTGTGGTTGTTCTATGTACACTTCTTCAATAACACCATTTAGGAAGGTTGTTTTTATATCCATCTGGTGTAACTTCCATTCTGTCTTGGTTGCTAGTGCCATGATGGTTCTGATTGAACTTTACCTTGCTACAGGAGCAAATGTCTCTTCATAATTGATTCCTTTCTTTTGAGAGAATCCACGGGCCACAAATCTGGCTTTGTACTTCTCAATACTTCGATCGATTGTATGTTTTATTTTGTAGATCCATTTGGAAGATACCACATTTTTGCCCTTCTTGCTTGGGAACTATTTTCCATACATCATTCTTCATTATGGATTGGTATCCTTTCGCCATAGCTTCTACCCATTCTTTATTTTGAATAGTTGGTTCAAAACAAGTAGGTTCTCTGTCTACAAGATCACAGATCAAAGCCACATAACTAGGAAATGGCTTTGGCCTCTTGCTCTGCCTTCTGGAGCCTTCAGGAGCACAATACCTTTCTGCTTCTTGAATAATCTCACGGACCCAAGATGGCTTTCTCTTGTGGGAGATATTCATGTGGGGAGGTTCTTGGGGCTCCAACATATCATGTTCTTCCGGAATCTCATCATCGTGAGAAGGTGCAACTTCCTTCATCGATTCTACAGCTGTGGGAGCTACAACTTCTTCATCTGTTTCTTCAGGTTGGCACTTTCTCGACTTCTTGAGAGCTGCATCTTCATCAAAGGTTAAATCCCTGCTAATTTCCATATGATGGTAACATGGTATATAGATTCTAAAGGCCTTGGTTACCTAACAGTACCAAACAAATATTCCTTTCTTTCTGGAAGGATCCAACTTGGTTCTTTTCTCTTTTGGTATACGAACAAACACTGGACAACCAAATATCTTGAGGTGATTTACTTCTGGTTTCTTGCCTGTGAACAATTCTTCAGGAATCTTGAATCCAAGTGCACTATGGGATATTATGTTCTCGACGTATACTGTTGTCCTTGTTGCTTCAGCCCATAAGTGCATAGGAAGATCTTGATCATGGATCAAGGATGCTTCTGAGTGACCTCTCAATTCATACAGGCCACCCTCTAGTGACAAATACATCTTCTAGAGAACATATTCTTCAACTTCTACTTTTGTTAACTTCCTGGGAGGTTCTTCTTCTTCTACTAATTTAGCATGATGTCTTTTTTTTATTCTTCCTCTTATATTCTTCTTTCTTTCCCGAACAATCTCTGGCAATGTGTCCTATCTTTTCACAATGGTAACATTGATAAGAGGAGAAATATTTCTCCTTGTAATCTCCCTTTTTGTTCTTTTGAAAATTCTTAGGAGGATAAGACCCCTTGTGAGTTTCTTTCTTGAAATTATGCTTTCCTTTTCTTCTTCTGGTATGAGTAGTTAGAGCATGGTCATCTTCTCTAAGATGTGCTTCTCGATTAGCTACTCTAGCTTCTTCTTGAACACATTCTTCCCATAGGATATCAAATTTTAGGCTTTCCTTCCTTGCACAGATTGTCTAGATGAAGGGGTCCCATGGTCTCGTAAGACCATTGAGAGAGGTCATTACTAGTTCAATTTCATCAATCTTGTCTTCAATTGCTTCTAGTTGTTCTTTGAATTGAGAGACCCTTGTGAAGTATTCATGGATAGATTCACCCTTGCCCATCTTTGTACTTTTAAGTTGGGCTCTCATGTTCATCTTCCGGTTGATGTTTCTTCCTTCATACATTCCTGATATGGCATCAAACATTTCCTTAGGTGTATCCTAAGAGGATACTTGAGGAATCAAGTGATCCTTGATTGAATTAGCTATGATCCTCTTGGCTCTAATCATATATTTCTTGTACTTTTCTTTTGCTTCATCTTCTTTGGGCTCCGACACAACTCCATTGATAAACTTTGCAAGATCACTCTCTTCTAGAATGAGTCCTATTATATATTTCCAAGCACGGAGATTTTCTATACCTTCCAACTTGTCATCAAGCTTAGTGCTTAGAGACATCTTGTCCCGTAGATCAAAAAATGACAAAAATTGAAAATTTCTCAGAAATGAAAATTGTACTCACCAAAAGATGCACTGAACTGAAGCGAGTATGAAGATACAGTCAGTTTCTGGAGAATCCAAATTCTAACCCTTGAAACTAGACTTGCAAGATCTTGGACTACAGTTTCTGGTTATGTTTCTGGTTTTTTGGTTTTCTAGTTTCAAGCCAAACTAGGGTTTGACTTTTCAAAAAATCTGCCCACTAAAAATCTTCAATCTTGGTGCCAAAAGATGCGCCTAGGAGGGGTGCACTTCCCTATGTCACTTGCACTCAGAAATTTCACTTTATTAGAAAACCCTAATTTCCTTGTTCGGAGCAGGAGAGAGATTCACCTCATGAAAGCTGCTCTCTTCAGGCTAGATCTGATACCATGTTAAGTTTTCTATGCTACCATAGCTTAAGTCCTAACTTGATTAGCATTTAATACATTTTCATAATAACAGCATAAAGAGGATCACTGAAAGAAACACAATCACAAGGTACACAACAATTTATCCTGGGAAAAATCCAACAAAACTTCCTCAATATAGATTACCATTATGCAATAACCAAAGAACAAGGTCTCATAGATAAAGAGACCAAATCCCAAGCATAAGAGTCAAAACACCAAAGACATTGGTCCTCCTCCTTCTTTGTTTCTCCTTCTTTCTCTCTCCTGTGCAATACAAGTGCGAGTGAGTGTGTACAAATGAGGGAGGGCGCCTCCCTATTTATAGTATATACTAAACTTCCCAACTGACTTTTACCCTAACTGGGCCGACCTACCTAACTCGCAAGGACAACCTACCTAGGTAAACTTCACAATAATAATTATATTCATCTTTTTTGGTTGTTATTGACCCGACTTACAACTGAGGGTTTACCTCATGACCTTTTCCATCAATAACATCTCCCGAAGGAGGAATAATAATAATGTGAAGTACAAGTTGAATATTCTTCGAAGTTACATTATTTCAACAGCATATGCATTCAAACAAGAAAAATCACATACTTCTTAGCATTCTCTAATCACTAACAATAGAAAAGTAAACATACAAGTCTTATCTCCTATCCCACTATAATGCAATTACCTAGTAGGCTAGTAATCCCAAACAAAAAGACAAGCTTAATCAAATGGAGATACTACCTCATGAGAGCACAAACATCATGTATCCAAACCACCATAGACAACACCGGAGTAGCCTCCAAAGCTTTTTATTAAATATCAAACTCAGAAAGATTATAAAGAATAGCAGAAGAGGTTCCACCTTTTGATGCATTCCAATGGCAAATAGCCTTCTTTAAATAGAAAAGGAGAGACCCAAGGGAGTTGAAGTCGAGTTTACTTGAGTTGATCGTGGTTCATGTTGGAGTTCGTTGGAGTGATCACTATGGAGGAGGCACCACCTCTCATGAGGTAGGCAACCTCCCTCCAATAGTCGCTACCTCTCATGATAATCAATCATATCGCCAACCATTTAACTCAAGTCGCCAATCCATTTAACTCAAGTCGACAATCCACTGGGCGTGGGCCACCTCATCATTACGTGAAGCTTGGAAGAGGGCGATTCATTCAATTATGAAGATATTCGCTAGAGTCCAAAGTTCATCCAAAGTTACGCTTCCTTTATTTGGCTAACTCGCCTTTCATAGGGGACAAGAAAGCCATGTCAACCAACATGTTTTAACATGTTATTTTGACTTTTTATTTATTTGTCTTTTAGTCAAAATGTCGCATTGTTAGCATTAAACTAACGTTTTGTTGCCCCTTTAGATAAATTACGCTCCAAGTGACAATTTAATCACCTAAAACATATGAAAAGTGGGTCCCAAGGTAAAGAGGACGCTCTGAGTGTGAAACCGTGCATCCACATGCCAAATTCCACCTCTAGATCAAGCTTTTATGGATCTTACAAAGTTTTTAATTAAACCATTAAAATGGCCTAATTTTGCAAGAAAAAAAATTCTCAAAAATAAAATAAAACCCTAGGAGGACCCAACACATGTCCATGTGACTCAATAACAATGTCTAGCACGTTCATATATATTGACATGTGAACGTTAATAACTTCCCAGGGTTTGACCACCAAGATGACCATTCCAGCTTTGGAGGAGAAAGTGAAAAACTCGAAAATTATACATCGCTTGTTCAACATTGCATAATTAACAAGGGAAAAAACACCTTGGAATAATTAGCTTGATAACCAAATCCTAGGAAGCCAAGTTCTTTACAAAAAACCCATGCTAGCACATTTTTTACAATCTCCCCGTAGGGTATGAAGCAATGTTACAAATATCATGTCGACGAATATATCGCCGAGGGTCCAAAAAGAAATTATCGGATTTATCGACGAAAATGTCGGCAAACATCAGCAAAATAAAAAATACAAAAAATTAAAATACATTCGAAAAAATCGGCAAATATCGCCATAAAATCGGCAAATATCACGAAAAATATCGGCAAATATCGTGAAAAAATCGGGGAAAATATCGAGGCGATATATTGCCGATATATCGCTAGTGAGTTAACATCGCGATGTTGCCGATATATCGGCAATGTTTGTAACACTAGTATGAACATGTGGTAAAAAATGAAAAAAGGGCCTTTGGAGGCCTTAATGGACTTCTGAACTCTATAATTGAACAAGTGTTTGTTCATCTTTTGAGGCTCACTTGAAAGTCCAACTAGAGGCAACCTAATTGGTAACACCATGAAAACCCTAAGCTATCGTATTTTGCCAAATTAATCTTGCATTTTCATGTGTAAATATTAGATTTAATGCCAGATTAGGTCTGCAATTTTATGTTTGAAACCCTAAAAAATAAAATAAAAATATTTTTTTCAAGTTATTGGCCTCCCTAAAATTTTGGCCCTCACTACTACAAATTTGGCCTGCCTTGTTTGTCCCTAAACACCCTAGGGCAAAATTTTAGGAAGCCCTAAACAACCCTAAAAACTGCCCTAAAACAGTCATTTTCCCTACCAAACCCTCGCTTCCCCTCCTAAAGGCTACCCTTACCCTCATATTTCCTCCCTAGGGTCTCGGCCCTCTTTCCTTGCCTCCCTTACAGGCTGTAACAGCCTTCTTTTGGCCTCCTCCAACTGCTGTTACAGTCTGCAAAAAGGTGCAGACTGTAACCTCCTTGACAGTCTCTAACCTGCCACAGAAAGGTACAAAGAAGACAACAAAATAATTAATAGATAATGCCAAATCACTGCTGATAAAGTATGCTATATTAAGCTTATGTTACTGCTGTTTCAGAGGTTAAAATAAATGCTACAGGACCGTCATTGATAGGGCTGATATCTCCCAAGCAATTGATAAGAAAAGGCTGATATGATAGTTTGACTTGCTACTGATCCAAAGACATGTTACACTTATAACAAAAACGCTTAAACACTGTCTAGCAAAGATTGGCATAAGGGACTGTACTTGTTATTATGTGCATGCTATAGGATTTGTAAATCAGGCCTGACCTGTAAAGTTCAAGTGCTCAAAGTTGATTTGGTTTGGTTGATATCAAAAGATGCCAATTAATGTTTGAATATCACAATTTTTTGACAATCATTGGATAAATCTTTGTCTAAAGTGCAATGTTGGAGATAACTGTATCAAATTGGCTATTACTGTTGGAGATAACTGTATCAAATTGGCTATTACTGTTGCAGCAGTACTCATACGGTTTGCTTCTTTTGATTAATTATTACATCACCAAGAAAACTGTTTTGTGAAGGAACCCTAGCTATAACAGTGATAAAGTTTACTTTGGTTTGATAACACATGTGATGTTCTCGTTCCCATACTTGACTCCTTAAAGGCACTGGTCACTAATATTATTGCATAGGAAAATCTAGATTTGGTGTCTAAGTGCTTACAAGTTACAGGTACTGCTAAAGGGCTCTCCCCTTGGAGGTTACGACACTCCAAAGTAGTCAAAGGAACGTGACTGAGGTGACATTGGATCACTTTCCTCATTTGTGCTTATCGGACCACTAGCCTGCTAGTTTGTCCAGTAACAGGTATGTACATGCACTTCATCTTTATGCATATAAATGATGTTCTGGGCTATCCAATACTTGTGTAATTGCATATATGCTTTTCAGCCCTCTATTTCTTCATGGTTTTGTAATTTCTAGCACTTACATTTCTTGCTGATTTGACATAAGTTAAGGCTGCAATTGTTAAGTATTTAACATTTATATTGAAAAAGATAGGGCAGATTTACTGCTGTATTTACAGCTATCATAAGTAATTTTCAGATCTATTTTATGCATGGCAAGATTGCCCTAGAGGGCTGAAACTTAATGGCACACTTTGGTATCTTTCTTCCTGGTTTGCCTTGTTGATTGGGGATGTTAAGTATTGAAATATTGTTCGTTGTTGCTCCTGCGATATTTACATAATAGCCCTAAGGCTGAAAATTCACAGGGTTAAGATACAAGAAACCTCTAGTTAAGAGGTGAAATTTCTGAATTGTCTGATTTCCAAAATTTCTATAGAAGCAAAGGCTAAAGGAGGAGGCAGAGGATGCTACTAATGATGAGAATCCCAATATAGGCAATGATTTTAATGATATATAGTTATTTGTGCACTTTTGTAGCATGACATTTTTCAACTCTAGAGGCCATTTAGAGCCTTGATGTCTATGTATTTTGTTTCAAATATGTATCACAATTCGCACTCGATGCCATTTTGTTATATTCACCCTTAGTACTTGAATGTTGCGTGTATATATATATATATGGCTTATGGCCTTGATGTCTATGTATTTTGTTTCAAATATGTATCACAATTCGCACTCAATGCCATTTTGTGATATTCACCCTTAGTACTTGCATGCTATATACATGAATAAACTTTTTATATTTGGTGTCTAATGGTTTGTATTTACACTGATATATATATAATTTTGCAAATTTTATGTTTTTTAGTAGAATGGTTTACAGGTTGGTTCCAGTCTCATACCAGCCCAATCCTTAGTCGGTTCTGATAACTTTGATGTCATCTAGCCATCAAACAACCATGGCACTCTCTTCCACTTCCCTACGCAACACAAGAAATATTTTCCCTCAGTCTACTTGGGAATCCCTTGGGCGTATTCTCCCTTCTAGTGCCCTTCACTGTAGGCACAAAGAGACCAATCTGCTGAACAGTTTCTGGGAATGGCCTACACGCATAACACCTGGCTCTCAAGCATCCATTAAGCAGCAAAATACATAGTTAGTGAAGGCTTCCTAACTTGCCCAACTTCTATGCTCTCCTACAACATCTATCTATCATCCAAAGTCTAGAATTCCTCTTTCACATTGCTGATTTTTGTCAATTTCACTATTGGTCCCTAGTTAGTAAGGGAGAATGAAGCATGAGAATTGAAAAGTGTAGAGCATGAATGTGAAATAATGTTATAGAATGAATGACAATCAGAGAGTGCCTTCACATGAACGATGATGCCCTAGCTAGATTCATCCGTGCTAGGGCACAATCATAAGAACCTTCTTCTTCAAAAACTGTAGTCTGTAAGATCTTCTGATGGAGCAGTTATACCTATGAGAGCAAGTGTGTGTGTTATAATGAAATGGAATGATCTTTTATATCCTTTGAGTCACCTGTAAGTGGACCAAAATTAGAAATCTCAAAATAATAATATTTTATTATTTTCTAATTTTGACTTTTGCCTTTAGTGGTACTAAAGGTCTTTTTGCACTTTCACTTTTACACCTTAGTGGTACTAAGGGTCTTCATGTATTTTGGCTTTTGCTTTAGCCTTCTTTAAGTGCCCCTGTGGTCATCACATGTGGTCAATGTGGTCTTTCATCGCCATTCAAAGTACATCATCATATACAGACAAAATTACTAATGCTTTTATCTCACACTCTGTGTGACACCAAGATCAGGTACTAGGGTGTCTTGACCAAGGGTAGCTAAGCCTTGGGGAAGATCGCAAAGCCCATCGATCAAGGATCAGAGTGTCACACATGCCTAGACCCGGTCTAGGGCTTATAGTGTCTTCCTGGTAACAGACCAGGTGCCTCAGCCATATGCTGCATAATTTGACACTAGGTCAAATACTTGGTAACAGACCAAGCGCCTCCATTCTCCAGGAGAATGGCCCTCCGCCCCGGGTTGAGTCCTGGTAACTGACCAAGTGCCTCCATTCAAAGGAATGGCTACTCAGAACTAGGCTGAGTCTACAAGTACTAGATTGGTCCACATCGTGGTCCCGAACCAAATGTCTAACATTCAACAGAATGGTTACTCAACACAAGGTTGAGTCTCCCCAGTGCAGAGTTGGGTCCATATCATGGTCAAGGACTAGATATCATCATTCAACAGAATGATCACTCAACTCTAGGTTGAGTCCACACCGTGGTCCCGAACCAAGTGTCCCCATTCTCCTAAGAGAATGGCTCTCGATGGTGCTCAGAAAAATCAACAACCTAAGGCGCACTTCCTTGCTCATTCTTGATTAAGGTTAGTAAGTTTATCTCCTGAACCTAGTTTAACATTGCTCTTGAAGTGCTTTGGACTGTGTTAGGATTTGTTTGCTTGCATTTTATCAACTTGCTTGAGGAGACCATCCTGCGAAGGAGCTCTCCATTGTCTAATCAGAGCTTGGACTTCTCTATTTTCTTGACTAGGGTTTTGCTACATAATCCTTGAGGTTGCTAAGTTATGAAAAATTTTGTAACCCCAACCTAGTTTCAATTTTAGTTCACTGCATATGGTTTAATGCCCAAACCCCAGTATGCATGTTCATAAAAAAATTAAAATTTTAATTTAAAAACTTGAAACACATGAGATAATTTCAACTTTGCAAACTCGAAAATTTTCTAGCAGCCTAACTTTTTCTTACTCGGAAAAATATTTCAGCCAACACACATGAAATTTTTTGACTGAGATTGTTTACCAAAATTGTCCAAGAAAAAACCCCACAAGGAAAACCTATTCAAGTAAGAATTTTTATTTTTCAGGCAAATTTTACAATCAAAACAGCAGTACTTATCTCAGCATTTCACTCTCGAAATGTGTGCCAGAATTCCACTAAACAATTGTTGTACGGCTAGCAATCTTTTATGTACAGTATGGCTCACACGAGTGATTGTACAGACAGTATTAAATGTTGTTATACTGACTGTACCTTCCCTTGAAAATAGTGCCAAACTTCTACATCGAAATTTGTGTCTCCTCGATTTTCGAGCATGTACAGAGTGTTGTACAACTACATTTAATTATGTACCAATGCCTCGATTTCGGTGCCCTGTTTCTCCTCAAAAATTGTGCCCTTCCTCGATTTATGTGCTAGTACAGCCTCATTAATGTTGTTGTACGAATTGCCTAAAAAGTGTACCCACTCCTTGGGAATCATGCCCTACTAAACCTTCTCAATTTATGTGCAAGGGTTTGTCTTCTTCCTCTCTTAAAAAAATGACTTCTCTCTTGCTTTTCCCTCTCCAAAAATTCTCTCTTTGGAATGTGAACAATGATCTCCAGGATGTCATTCCCTATCCTTTTTGTTTGAACAACCACCATCACAAAATCAATGGCCAAGATTAAAAGAAACTTAAATGAGATCTAGGGCCAAGATCAAATCTCACTATTTCTCATTAAAAAGCATTTAATAACTTTCTAAATATTTAATGTGAGACATTAATTGCACGCCCACCTTTTTAATCTCATAAAATCACTAATAAACTTTATAACTCAACTTTAAATTTATACAATGACTTTATCATTATAAAGTCAATCTCACTTTATAAACATAAGCTAGAGACCACATTTACAGTGCCCTTGTCCACCCAAAAGCACAAATGATGGATAAACACTTCCTGGTAAAATTTCAACACTCCCTCTTACCGAGGAAGGTGTTCTTCACCACCCCCATCTTCTCTCTGAAATGAATATGCTTCCTCTTCCCAAAGACTTCTTTAGAATGCCTGCTACCTTCTCACAGTAGAAATGTGCTACAACTCCACATCTCCTCTCTGAACAGAGTCTCTAATGAAGTGATATTTGATCTCAATATGCTATGACCTATCATGAAACACAAGATTCTCAGAGAGACTGATGCAACTCTGATTATCACAACAAATAATAGTAGGCCTCAGCTCCTAACCAAATAAGTCTACCATCAACTTGTGAAGCCACAATGCCTCGCAACTAGCCTCACTGACTACCATGTATTCAACCTCTGCAAGACTCAAAGCAGCAGACTTTTGTTTCCGACTGAACAACGACACAACTGTCGAGCCCAAAATGAAACAACAACTAGAAGTGCTCTTCCGGTCCGAAGCATTGCCTGCCCAATCTGAATGTGTGAAACCAACCAAACCCACTCCATCTGACCTTTATAGTTCAAACCATAGTCTACTGTCCCAACAAAGTATCTCAAAATGTGTTTTGCGGTTGTCCAATGCACTCTCCTGAGCTCCACCATGAATTGACTAAGAGTGTTCACTGGAAAACTCATATTTGGTCTAGTGTTGACCAGATACATCAACGAACCAATAAGCTAACGAAACAATGTAGGATCCACCAACTCTCCCTTATAAGCATGAAGCTTCTTCGAGTTGGTGATCATGGGTGTGGACATGGGCCTGCACTCCTCCATTTGAAATCTTTTCAAAAAATCTGCAGCATATTTTCCTTGCCCTAGGAAAACATGTCCATCCTCCTGCCACACCTCCATGCCCGAGTAGTAATGCATCAACCCAAGGTCTGTCATCTCAAACTCTGAAGCAAGATCTTTCTTGCATGCCTCAATCAGGTGCTCTCCTCCTATAATGAATAAGTCATAAACATATAGCAAAAGAATGAGCAGATCACCTCCAACCACAATGAAGCATAGGTTGAGATCAGCCTCACTCTTCTGAAACCTAATCGAAAGCAAATATGAATCAATCCTCGAGTACCAAGCCCAAGGGGCTTGCTTCAAACCATACAAGGCCTTTTTCAGCCTGCACACATGAGACTCCCTCTCATGAATCTCAAATCCCTGTGGTTGCTCTAGATATACCTCCTCCTGTAGAAGACCGTTGAGGAAAGCAGTCTTCACATCCATCTGATGAATCCTCCAACCCATCTTTGCAACAATGGAGATCATTGCTTTGATCGAAGAAAATCTTGCAACCAACGCGAAGGTCTCATCATAATCAACTCCCTCTACCTGTGAGAACCCATGCACTACAAACCGAGCTTTATACTTCTCGATGTTGCCATCTGCAACATGCTTGATTTTATAGAGCCACTTGGAAGTCACAACTCACTTCCCCTCTTGTCTCAGAACAACCTCCCACACATCATTATTCATGATGGAATTGTACTCTTCCATCATGGCATCTCTCCAAACCTAAGATACCTCCTCATAAGTAGCAGGCTTAGACTCACGCAAGCTAGTCACTTGTGCCATGTAACTAGAAAATCTCTCTGGTGCCCTACTCTCTCCAACCTCTCGCCCCACAGACTCCTCAGATTCCTTCACAAGCTCCTTAAGCCAATTGTGGCAAACCCTCCTCTACATCCTCATCTGACGACTGTCTCCCTAAAGAAGTACCTGTGGTCTGAGATCTTGTACCTAGTGAACCTGAACCATGAATCACATGAAGGTGAAATCTGTGAACCTATGATAAATGAACATGTCCCTGTAGACTGTCCCTGAAACTGATAAACCTGTAGCCTGTGACCCAATCAATCTTGAGACCTATGATCCTGTGCCCTGACTTGTTGAACTTTGTGATGTTGTCACTTGTGGAGTAGTAACCTGTTGTTGCTCCTCCTTTGACTCCCGAGACTTTCTAAAGGCCTCCTCCTCCTCAAATCTCACCTCCCTCTTCACCACAACTTTCCTTTGTGCAAGAAGGTATATGTGAAAAGCCTTTGAAGTCATGTCATAGCCAACAAAAACACCCCTCTCCAGTAGCCTCCAACTTTGTCCCCTTCTCAGAAGGGACATGGATATATGTAGGGCATCCAAAAATGCGAAAGTGGCCTATCTCAGGATTCTTCTTGGTGAACATCTCCTCAGAATTTTTGCACCCCAAGGCACGGTGCGGACTCCTATTTTGAACAAAAACAACTGTGCTACAAGCCTCAGCACATAAAAAGAAAGGAAGACTATGATCATGCAGCATGGCTCTAGCTACACCCACAATGGCACGGTTCTTCCTTTCATCCACTCCATTCTGTTGTGGAGTGTAGGTAACTGTCAATTGCCTCCTAATGCTCTCCTGTCTACAAAACTCATCAAATGCATTGGAGGTATACTCACCCCCATTATCCAATCTAAGCACCTTGATCGTCTTTCCTGTCTAGTTCTCCATAAGAGCTTTGAACTCTTGGAACAGAAGCAAGACCTCCTCTGACTTCTTGCTTCTCAAAAAGTAGATCCAAGTCTTCCTGGAATAATCATCAATGAACGTGATGTAGTACTCGAAACCTATCAATGAAGCAGAAGACATGGGACCACATAAGTCTGGATGAATCAAATCAAGCACTCCCTTTGATCTGATGTCATTGCTTGGAAAAGCAGTCTTGGTGTACTTTCCCAAAGCACACCCTCTACATACGGCACTCTGCTCTGTGCTGAAATCTGGAAAACCTGTAGTCATGTCTCTCAGCATCCTCAAAGTTGAATGATGAAGGTGAGCCATCCTCTTGTGCCATAACTCACACAACTCACTACTGCTGTGTGTGTGCTAGTGCATAATGTGGCTGGATGAGAAGCTTGTACAATTTCCCGCATCTAACTCCAATCGCATATGAAGTAGATGGTCCGTCTGCTTTGGGAAAGATATACACTTTCCCATCAAGGACATATACCCCAAAGCCTCTGTCCTCAATCGTGGAAACTAAAACAAGATTCTTCTTCAGCCCAGGGACATACAAGGCATCCCTTAGTAGCATGGGCTCCATGGACTCCTTATCAAAGCACACTGTCCCCCGCCCAACTACTTTCACCACTATATCATCACCCAACACAACCTCCAACTCCAAGGCTATCTCTGAAATCTCAATGAACATTTCTCGAACACCTGTCATATGACCCAAAGCTCCACTGTCAATGTACCATGTGGAGGGAGTGGTGGAAACACACAGTGAATTCCCAACGATCATAGAATGCTCAGTCTATCCTCAATATCCTTGTTGGTGATGGATGATACTCTCTCTCTACAACCACCAGCAAAGAGAGAAAACTCTCTCGAATCTAGCAACATACTCATCAATCTTTGTTGACGCTATTGTCTGTTGTTTCTTCTTCTTCTCGTTTGGGCATTGTCCAGCATAATGCCCAAACTTCTGACAAGCAAAGCATTTCAATTTGCTCATGTCCTTCTTCTCGCCATCTTGTTGCTTGGTTCCACCCTTGGAACCCTTCTTGAACTTCTTCTTACCCTTCGGTGTTGATGCCAAATTCTCCTATACATAACCTCCAAGTCTTCTCCTAAATGAAATCATCCCAAAGACAATCCCATGAAAGCATGTGCTCACAAGAAACCACTGACTCCACGAATATAGCCCATGGCTTCGTCGCGCCATTCAAGGTTGTACATACCAACTCAGCACGTTGTATCACCTCCCCAACAGCGTCATGCTCATCACGAACATGTGTGATCCTGGTGAGGTAAGCAGTCATATTCTCACCCTTGTTCATATGAAAGCTCTTTAACTTCTCCCTTAATACAATTTTTTGGTTTTCACTCGAACTCTGGTAAATGTTAGTCAAAGCAATCCACATCTAATAAGCATAGTCTTTACCTAATACATGT
The DNA here is from genome assembly GCA_001517045.1 of Pseudotsuga menziesii. NCBI lineage: Eukaryota > Viridiplantae > Streptophyta > Pinopsida > Pinales > Pinaceae > Pseudotsuga > Pseudotsuga menziesii. The sequence continues at coordinate 958,148 of LPNX010750625.1, forward strand.
GGAATCACATGATCTTTTATTGCATCAAGAAGGATTCTTTAAGCCTTTATGTCCTTATCAAATATGGCTTTAGTTGTTGCATATGTAGGAACCATCACTGGATTGGATGTAGTACTGTTTACTATCTCCCATAGTTCACTATCTTGCAATATTAACATTATTCTAGCCTTCCATGGGCTAAAATTTACTACTCCATCCAGCTTGTCCTCTATCCTAAGACCGGTAGGCTGTAGCCATAATCACAAATCAGTGCAAGTAACCTATTTCTTCTCAAAACCTTGTTTTCCCTTATCTCTCCAAGTCTGAAATTTAATTTCTGAGTTTAATATTCAACCTTCACTAGTGCTCTGATACCCTGAAAATTTTTGTAACCTCAACTCGGTTTCAGTTTCAGTACACGGCATATGGTTTAATGCCCAAACCCCAGTATGCATGTTCATAAAAAAATTAAAATTTTAACTTGAAAACTTGAAACACATGAGACAATTTCAACTTTTGCAAACTCAGAAATTTTCTAACAGCCTAACTTTTTCTTACTCAGAAAACTATTTCAGCCAACACACATGAAATTTTTAAACTTCGAATTTTGACCAAAATGGTCCAGGAAAACAACCCCAAAGGGCAAACCTATTCAAGAGAAAAGAATTTATTTTTTAGACAAATTTTACAAATCATAACAGCAGTACTTATCTCAACATTTCACTTTCGAAATTCATGCCAAAATTCCACTAAACAACTGTTGTATGGCCAGCAAGCTTTTTGTACAATATGGCTCACACGTGTGACTGTATGGGCAGCATTAAATATTGTTGTACGGTCTATACCTTCCCTCGAAAATTGTGCCAAACTTCTGCCTTAAAATATGTGCCTCTCTTTGATATTCGAGCCTGTACACACTGTTGTATGGCTATTAATTCTTTACTAGCGCCTTGATTTTTGTGCCTTGTTTCTCCTTCTCGAAAACCATGCCCTTCCTCGATTTCTGTGCTAGTATGGCCTGTAACGTCCCCGACCCTCCAACCGGCGAAGAGGACACTACCATACCCTTATCTATCCGGGATGCCAACCTCATGAACATACACATAAAAATTGAAATGCTTTGAACTAAAACATGCATACATTATCACCATACAGCAGAAGCAAAACCATACATTCAAGCATTCAGCATGTTCATTCTAATTCAATATCAAACGTAATTGCAGGGAATTAAACACAAGAATACTTATCTTATGAAGAAGAACGCCCCGCAACCAACTATGTCGCTGCAACGTTCCACCCAACCATAGGCCAGTGTGCTCCTTAATCTCTCAGCAACACTGCCACCCTCGAGCTGGGCATGATTCCCCAAGGAATAAAAAAACTAGGCAGCCTCACACATAGCCAAAGATATGTCAAGACTCAGTCAAGCCCACACAATTGGGTTTATCTGACCAAGAGTACACAACAACACATAACCAAGCCAACAAGTTGGGTTTATCAGGTTATCAGGAGATGGAAGCATTGTCTGCTAAGCTAGTGGGCTCATTGAAGAGCTAAGGATGCCTACACCAGAACTAGCTTGACTCCTAAGACATCCACACACACCCAACACAAGGAATCATTCCCTTCTCTGTTGCACAATCCCTCAGGCCATGAATTCCCTTCCAGTGCTATTCAGGGGGTGTAAAGAAGAGAGCCAACCCTCTAATTCTGTCTATGAGGCTCCTACAAAACACTAGGTTTGTCAAGCAAACTCCTTCCCACTCCTACACAGTCCAAAGACCAATTGCACACACAGCAATAGACACCATTCCTAGGTTTAGGAAAACAATTCGACCACAAAACTAATTGCCAAGGAGGGTAAGAGCAACCCCTAACAACAATTTGATTTCCCAGGGATGTTTTGGCCCTAACGTGGCCAAAAACAAAATCATTACACCACCATTACAGTGTTGGGCATGGATAAAACGTCCTAGAAGCTAAAATCAATGAGGGTAGGTGGTTAAAACAGCAATAGGAGACAAAATCGATTTCAGCAAATGTTCATTAGCTTCACGTGGGAAAAAATGGCCTCCACAGACCACAATAAAACGTGAATCTTCTTTTCCCACGAGTTCTGAGGACATTTATGCCATTACAGGAACCAAATGACTACCATAAACTCCCAAAACGCAAATATTCCTTGCCCACTTGCTGAACAACACCAAAAACGGATTTATGGGCATGCAAGATGAGGAAAATGAGCAAAAACATGAAGATAAAACGGCTCCCAAGCTTCCCTGTGTGAGCAAATGAAGATCGTGGGTGTATGGGCAAATGGCATGCATTTTTGGGTGATTACTTGCCCCAAAAGTCAAAATTGGTTTTCCCCAAAAATGGGTTTTCCCCAAATTCGAAATTGCTGCCCATACTCATCCCATCCCCATGCAATAACTAACTCAACCACATTCTGGTAGAATTTAATGATTGGGGGAAAAAGACAAAATGGGTAGTTGACTGATTGATGGGTTCTCCTATTGACATTTGGATTTTTTCCATTGGCCCAAAGGTTTAAATAATTTTCCTCCCTATCCTTAGGAAAATCATGCCATTTTCATTATGGTTGCATTGACATAGCTAATTGTGGGTATTTTAATTAAAACGCATAATTACATGATGCCAAAAATTATGTAATTACATGGCCTCACTAATGTTGCTATACGAATTGCCTAAAAAGTGTACCCACTCATTGGGAATCGTGCCCTACTGAACTTTCTCAATTTTGTCTTCTTCCTCTGTCAAAAAAATGACTTTTCTCTCTTGCTCTCTCCTCTCTAAAATTCTCTCTTTGGAATGTGAACAATGATCTTCCTCATGCCTCTCCCTAGCCTTCTTGTTTGAGCAACCACCATCACAAAATAAATGGCCAAGATTAAAAGAAACTTAAATGAGATCTAGGGCCAAGATCAAATCTCACTTTTTCTCAGTAAAAAGCATTTAATAACTTTTTAAATATTTAATGTGAGACATTAATTGCACGCCAACCTTTTTAAACTCATAAAATCACTAATAAACTTTATAACTCAACTTTAAATTTATAAAGTGACTTTATTATTATAAAGTGACTTTATCATTATAAAGTCAAACTCAATTTATAAACATAAGCTAGGGACCACATTTAAAGTGTCATTGTCCACCCCAAGGCACAAATGAATGGACAAACACTTCCTTGGTAAAATTTCAACAACTTAGCCCTAGCTACAAGTATTGAATACTATCTTAAGAGGAGAGATGTTAGCCTCAATCTCTCATATCCCTAGGTCTTGAGACAAGAATTTAATACCCTATCCTTCAACTCTCTCTATCAATTTTTTACATGTTTTTATTTATGCAAAAAATACATAAAAATAGTACACTACTGGAAAAACCCTAAAAATATAAATAAATTCAAAAAATCCAAAATTTATATGTGATTTTGTATTTCTAATCCATCCAACAAATTTGCCCTAAGGTTTTCTTCATAAACCCTAGAAGGCATCTCCTTTTGATTAAGTGCATTGGGGTACATGAAATTGCCTCAACTCAATAATTAATTCTTTTAGTTTAGTATTTTTGGTTCATCCTACAAGCATGCCCTGGTGTGGAGATCTTCTAACCCTAGGGAGCGCACCTTTCTTGTTAGTTTTTCAAGCATATATATATTCGAGCAAAGTGTTTACTGTTCTTTTACTTTTCTTCCTCTTTAAACAAAACTTAGATCTTTAAACCAACAG
>LPNX010750625.1:965709-1057018 GCA_001517045.1 Pseudotsuga menziesii
TCAGCCCTGACAGATATGGAAGACATCTTTGAACAGAAAACTTAGTACTGAGCTGGATAAAGCTTGAATCCTTGGACCTGTGTGGGCTCACGAACTAAAGAACTGAGCTCCTCTTACACCCTGAGCTCTGATACCATGTTAGTTTTTCAAGCATATATATATTCGAGCAAAGTGTTTACTGTTCTTTAACTTTTCTTCCTCTTTAAACAAAACTTAGATCTTTAAACCAACAGATAGATGAACACTTGAAATGATAACCAGCAGTAGAAGAAGTACATAAATAAGATCTCACACATGCACAAAAATTTACCCTCGAGAAACCCAATATGGGATAAAAACTCCAGCAAACAATCTTCCTTTATTGCAAATAATATGTAAGATCGAAATACAAACTTTCCACCATGAAATATGCTTGAGAGAGTGACTGTAAGACCAACCAGACACCAAGATACAATTTACACAGCAAAGAGAGGGCAGCAGTTTGTCTTGCTGGTTTGTTTTACACAGTTTACGGGGCAGCGAACTATTTTATTGACTTGCTGATTTATAACAGCAGTAAGAGGGCAGCGAAGTATCTTGGTGTCTGGTTGGTCTTACAGTCACTCTCTCAAGCATATTTCATGGTGGAAAGTTTGTATTTCGATCTTACATATTATTTGCAATAAAGGAAGATTGTTTGCTGGAGTTTTTATCCCATATTGGGTTTCTCCAAGGTAAATTTTTGTGCATGTGTGAGATCTTATTTATGTACTTCTTCTACTGCTGGTTATCATTTCAAGTGTTCATCTATCTGTTGGTTTAAAGATCTAAGTTTTGTTTAAAGAGGAAGAAAAGTAAAAGAACAGTAAACACTTTGCTCGAATATATATATGCTTGAAAAACTAACATTTCTGAGGACTTGCCTTGGGAAACATGAATTATCTTGGGATTTGTAATAATTTCTTAAGAATTGTGATAAAAAGGAAACTCCATTATTGTATGATTATTATGTCTTGTTTAATATTGTTTGACTCTGATAAGGCACTAATTATAGCCATTAGAGCTTGGTGGAAGGTATTTGTGGTTTGTTGGTGGTTGCAGGTATCTTTCATCGATTAGGGCCTCCCCCTGGGTTTTGGAGTTACGCGAAGTGTTGAGAAGTTAGACTATGTGTTGCAGCTGCAACAATTTCCCAAAATTCCAAAAAAAATTAGGACCCTCCTTTTGTTTGGATTAATTTGATTTTCTTCTTCGATTTGGTCTGAGAACTTTTAAGAAAGACTTTTCTTATGCTTGGATTGATCTACCGTTGGTTTTCAATTTTTCTAATGCTTAAAAAACTTCAGTGATTGATCAAACTTCATCATTTACCTTTTAATTACGTTTTCATCATGGCTGAATCGGAAGGTATTTGCTTTTCCTCCCGCCGTTGCAGATGGACAAACAGTATTGGCTCCGACTTCCTTTCCGATTTGTTTGTTTTCACATCGGCTGCTTTTGTGTTTTGGCATCGAAACTTGTATCACTTCTTCTTCCGCCGTTGTGGACGGCAAGTAGCAATCTCCCCCGATCACTGTTTGGTTTTTGCTCCCGCTTCGTTGTTTTTGCCGATCCCGTGAGTCATGGGCTTCCGCCGTTTCGGCCGCGGAAAGTTGTACGATTTCCAGATGTCTAAGTCGTTTGAATCTTGCCGTTGCGGAAGGCCGCATCTTTTGTGGCTCCGCCGTTGCGGCTGCCAAAGCTCTAAACTCTCCGAGGCTTTAGTTTTGTTGCTTCCGACTCAAGTCCCGACGTTGCGGACGGTGGTACACTTTACGGTTCCGCCGTTGCGGACGGTGGTACGCTTTACGGTTCCGCCGTTGCGGAAGAGAGAAACACTAGCCTTTCCGATGTGTAGTCATTTTGCTTCCGATTCAGACTTTACCCATTGCGGATGGATTTATCCTTTGTGGCTCTCGTTTCACTATTATTAGTCTCCCGAGGTTCCAATATGCATGTCTCCACGAATGGCTTAGCGCTTTGGCCATCCGCCGTTGCGGAAGGAAGTTTGCTTTCAGCTTTCGATCCAAAAGTGGTCCGCCATCCGATATGTTACCTGCCGCGAGAGTCTGACCGTATGCATATATGTGAGGTCGGGGGGCACGTTGGATTATTCTATTGTTATTCTTTAACTGCCGTGCTCTGTCGCTATCGTGTTGTCGATCGCTCGAGCTTGTTCGGACCCTATTGCCGGTACCCGTGTCCAGGTGGCAACTGTAGAAGCCTGACCATTTTCCTCCCACCATACACGCCGGATACACATCAGTGCCAGGTAGGCTTCTATTGCCTTTCCCCGTTACGTTGAGCGTTTGGTGGTTTTGGTTTTCCACAGTTAGGTGTTGCGGCTGTTTCTTTCCCCATAATTGCATGTATATATTGTGGTTCTTGGTGGCATTGTTGTCTGTGGGGAGGGGCATTTTGACCGACATAGTAGTTTTTCCCCACCGTCGTTGTCGTGCGACCCTGCGCATAGAGGATGAGGGGGTTTGGTGCAGACGGTCGTTACGCTGTCTGCACCAAACCACTCTGTATGATAATGTTGTGGGTCGGAATAGGTTCGCCGTGACCTTTTCCTTTAGGTTTGGACGGTTGGTCCCGATTTTATGCTACCTGCATCTTTTAAACCCCAGTCGTTTTCACCTACACAGTTCCGCCCGACCCCGTTCAAGCTCAGCGTCGAATTCCTAGCCGACTGAAAGGGATATGCCACTGCTCTTAGTTTATTAACGATAAGTGCGTGAGCATGGCGCCGTTGAAAAAACCTGCGTAACTACTACTGTCTTTCCCGCGCAGCAAGATGACCATGGCGTGCGCAGAGAGCCGAATTTTGTTGCATATTAATGTAGATTTATTTCCGCCCAATTTGTATTGTTAGAATTGTTTGGTATTGAAAAGTAGTGGTAGCTTGCATGTTTTTACTGCATATAACTATTTTCAATCATGATAGACACAGACAAAATCACTGAATATTGCACATTGTGTCTCAATGGTTCTGTTAGTTAGGCCATTTCTGCTTATATACATGCATATATTTGCTTCATTGACTGGCTGATATCATGTTAAACATAGAAGAAATGACACACTGCACACTGATGTATATAAGTTTGTCACTCAGCCAAAATGGCTTAATGTTTACAATGTTGTGTGTGGTAGGAAGATTTCAAATCCACAATGAGGAAGAAGCAAAGAGAAGAAATGAGGAAGCCCAGAGGTTGGCACAGGAAGCTGCAGGATGGCTACACACAGAAGAAGAAGAAGAAGAAAGGAAAGCTGCGCAAGAAGCAGCTAGGAAGGAAGAAGAAGATGCAAAGAAAGAAGAAGAAGAAAAGAAAAAGAAGATGGATGAAGAGCTCCAAAAACAAGAAGCAGAAAAGCTAAAACTGACACAGACAGAGCAGTCAGCTTCTGAAACAACTGCAGGGCAGACCCAGGACGTGGAAAACCCCGAGGTTCAGGACCCACAAGTACCTGCTGCCAGCACACCCATGGTCCCCACTCTCAAGCTGGTCCCTTTTGTGCAGAAAAAAGGAGAAGAAATCCCTGATTTCAACACTGTTTTCTACGACAGGGCAACAAAGAGGATAGTGAAGAGAACAGAAAGGAAAATTGAAACGGGAGATCTGCCAAGGAAAATGATATCGGATACGCCTGTTATGTTGGGAACAGACCAAGATCCACGATTCACCATCAGAGCCGGAGCAGCACTGATTCAAGCCTCAGAGGATAATGTGGGCAGGATTATGACAGACTTGGAGCTATCTAAGAAATCCTCGGCTCAATTAAAAGACACTTTGAGGAAAGAGAGAGAGGAAGGCAATAGGCTGAAGCGTAAGTATGAAGACATGCAGAGGGAGATCAAGGCTTCTAAGGCTGAATTGCAGGCCCTCCAAGCAGAAAGACAAGTCAGAGAAACAACACAGGAGGCTCTGGAGAAAGTATAGAAAGAATGTCAAGAGCTAAGGAGTGAAAAGGAACAGCTGCTGGGAAAGGTAGATGAGCTAGAAGAGCAGCAAAAGATCCTCTTGGAGGCCAATGAGTTGCACACCCAAGAGCAGGAAAAGAAACATCAAGAGCAGAAATCCTCTCTAACAACTGCTCTGGGGGAACCAAGGGAGCAGCAAGTTAACCTCCAACCATTCAAAGAGCATGTCTTGGCCCAGAAGGCTAAAATGCTGCAGCTGCAAACTGCTATAGAAGGAGAGAGGTGCAGAGTACTGCAAATAGATGGTCGATTGGAGGAAATCTTGGAGACCTCTTCTTATTTCGTTGATAGATCTCAGGACGTCCTTGAAGTCCTGACTGCAAGAATGGCGAGGCTGGCAAACAATGAAGAAACTCCAGCAGAACTACCGTCAAAGGATCAACAGCCCCTCAAGCGGGATTATGACTTAGTGGAATTCGCTATCAACACCGCAGAGGATTTCAAGAAGGCCGTTAAAAAGACAAAAGGAGCATACACCGAGTTTTTCAGAAGGCTTCTCATTACCTACAACCGGTGCCAGATAGAGGCCGAGCAGAGGCTTGAGGCTTTCCCGGATCACAACGCCTTTGTAGAGCTGTTGCAGAAGAGATACCAGGAAGAGGAAGCTAAAGTACAGCATATTAAAGCCCTGGATGATCAGATCTTGAGGAGCGAAGTAGATCATTCAGCTATCAGCGTACAGCTCCTGGAGGATCAGCTTTGATTGAGTGCAGCCAGGATTGAGGCTATAAAGAACTAGGCTGCTAAGTTTGAGATCAATATTCAGTTTTTAGAGCCGTGTGCGTTTGAGGGCATTGCCTCTGAAGCTTCGGCATGGAAGAAATTTCTAGATGCCCAAGTGGGACCCTCCTCATAAAAAGAATGGTCACTTTTTGTAATGTGTAACATTTTGTAAAAAACATTTGAGAAAAGTCAAGCGTTGGGAAGCCCAAAGGTTACTTTGGGCAGCCCAACCGTCTCACCCTTTTGTATAAATGTAGAAAGCTTAGAAGGGAGGGGGGGCTTTTTCCTAGTTAGACATGAAAAGCTATATTGTAAGAAGAACTATTTCTCTTTGCAATAAAGAAGTATTGTTTGCCTGTTGGAGGAAGATGGGTGGCATTTTCAAATGTTATGCTGTGGATGGCTGAAAGATGAACTATTTTGTTTTTCCAGCTTTTTGTCCATTAACCGTGAGATCGTTCTAACTCTCAGAACCTATGTTCTTGTTTAAATGATTTCTGGTTTATTTTGTGGAATTACCACCATGAGTAATGTATGCTGTTCATAAAACAATTAGCTAACTGATTGTTGAAATATCTTTAATCATTCATGTGTTGTAGGAAGAAATATCAGCTATCTGTAATTTCTCTTTATGATACATGCACAATTCACATTACTCACAAATAAGTTAAAGTTTGCTCCCCGGGGATAGATAGATAGATAGATAGTTAGTTTTATTTATGCACATGTAATTTAGATGCTTGTGAGCCTAAGACGAGAGGTAAGAACCTGCGCATCACATTGTGAATACTCCTTGCATCCTTATCGCCCTGCATGGTTAATTAGGCATATGCATATCATACTTAAGTCAAAAATACAAAAATATACACGGTGGACCGGGCCGCAACCGGTAAAACCTTTGTTTTTGTTACTTTGACCTACGGTAGCTGGACCGCAAACCGGACGGATTCCCCATACTAAACAGTCACGGGCTAGTTGGGAACGTTGACTGGGGAGAATCCCTTTCTGTTGTTGCCTGCGAATTTCCAGGCCTCAACACTATGGTGACAATGGGTTTAAAAATTTAACCCCTCCCAAGCTTACTGTCATTAGCATTGGGTCTACATGTTAAAGAGAGTGCAGCAGCGAGACCCATTCTCGAGGAGGATGGTACCCCAGTCAGTTAAATAGGGTTCCTGGTCAGTGAACCAAACAGAGTGAGTCCCTAGAAGGTACCCTAGGGCCCCTAATAGTCTCCTGGGGTTCTTGGTATGGGACCAAGCACGTTGATGCCATGACAAAGTCCCTAGCATGTGTCTAGGGCCCCTATATGCCTCTAGGGTATCTTGGTTTAGAACCAGGCAGATCCTGCATGTTGAGGTAGAGACTTCCCGGTATGGGACCACGCAGTTCCTGCAAGTACATACCTGGTCAGTTAACCAAGTGGATCTCGATCAGTTAACTAGGTGGATCTTGGTCAGTTGACCAAGATGATGATGTGTGATGTCCTCTTCTCCTAATCGGTTATTGCTAGGTTGTTTCTCAAGGGGCTAGCCACCCCTTGATGAAGTCACTAGCACTTGACCCTTAGGAGCAATGTGGAGAAACAAAGAATCACATCATCAAGTTTGGATCCTCCTTATACAATGATGATAAAAATAATGGAACTCATGACAATATACCTTGAGATAAGAGAAAAGATTAAAGCCCTTGGTCTTGTTGATCCTATGGGTAAAAATTGTTGTTTCCCCACCTTAATGGCACACCTTGGTCTTGTGGGTAAGGGGGTTGCCTTACCACCTTGTTGTGACCCCTTAGTTGACTTATGGTCTTATGTCTTCCTTTTGGTCCTAGCGCCCTTATTGTTTTTGGTACTATGACCACCTTCACTATGGTGACTTAACCTTATTGTTTTTATTGTTTTTGTCTTGTATGACCATTTGACCTTTGGTACCCTATTCTAAGTCAACCTAACTTTATTTTATGTTTTTATTTTGGGTAACTAGCCTAAAACCTAGGAATGTCTAAGTGACCCTTCTAGAAGGCTTGTCAAGATTATAAATTAAGTTCACTTCTCTATTTCTAATGTGTGCATCTTGACAGGAGAGAAGTTCAGATCTGATCCTTGCTGGTTTATGCTTGACACCTAGAGTTATTGCTACTTTAAGTGGACATTTTTGGGTATTTGCTGCTCCTATCTCCTTGTGGACTGAGCTGTGACTGTGTTATCCCTCCTTGGGTTGATCCGTGACTGTATGTTGTTCCTTTGACTAAGCCATGAGCTGCTTGTGACACCTCTAAGCAGGTCGTGTCTGTACTGCGCTGATCTGTGACTGAGACATGCGTTGTTTGTGACCCCTTTAGTTGGTCGTGACTGTAAATTCCTTCTCCCTGCAGGCCGTGACTGTTTTTGGAGCTCCTATGGGCAGGCCATGACTATAGTTGTTTTCTCCTAGCAAGTTGTGACTATAGTTGTTTTCTCCTAGCAGGCCATGATTGTGTTTAAGCCCTCTAGGGCTGGACCATGGACTGTAGTGGTCTTTTCAGTTGGGCCATGGACTGTATAAGCCCTCTTGGACTCGGCCATGGACTGTAGTGGTCTTTTCTAGCTAGGTCGTAGACTGTATAAGCCCTCTAGGGCTAGCCATGGACTGTGGTTACTCTTCCTACCTGGGTCATGGACTGTTTGACCTTCATTCTGTTGGGTTGTAATTGTTTTGTAACCACTATAGCTGGGTTGTATTCTCCTACTGCTGCAAGACCTATACTGTGCAGTGTGATCATCTTTGGGGTTGCCTGTGTAAATCTTGTCTTGCTTGCAGCCTCTAAGGACGAGTTGTGACTGAACATTGACTGTTGTAACCTCTACAAGCTGGGCCTTGTTTGTGTTAAGTCTGCTAGAGGGAGTTGTGACTTTTAAGGTGCCTAATTGTGATTGGGGATGAGTATCAATGCTGCTATCCTACTGAGGTCTTCACACTCGGTGACTGAGTTATGTTGTTTGCCACTATATGTACCTAACCACACCTACAGCACTCTAACCTTTCTCTCTCTCTCAAGGTATGCCATTTGTTCATTTGGCGGCTTGTCCTTACAGTGACAAGGTCTGATTCCAAAAGTGTTTAAGTATAAGGGAGATCTAAACCAGCATTGTTACTGTTGTTCATTAGTTTGTTTTGTATGGTACTATTGTTATTGTTTATGTTCTGTGTATTGCAATTGATAAACTGTATATCAAGGACCAACTTTAACACAGTGACCATTGGGGTGTTAAAGTTGAAAGAGATGAAAATTATGTTTTAAATGTTTGCAGCAGTATTGTTTTGGATCTAGCTTTCTTTTTGGTTTTGTTTTATGCATTAAAGTATAAAATTTGAAAATTCCTATATCAAACCCTAACCTAACTCAAATTTCAACACTACATAGCCTTGATTTGCAAAGGGGTGCTAGTTCAAGCGGTAACACATTCAATGATTGTATTTATAAGTCCACGGAGGTGGATGGCTTCATTAAAAGCACATAATGGAAAAGGAGATAATATCAAAAGCCGACACTAAGCAACAAAGGATTAATTTCCCATAGTACCCCCTTCCTCTTCCCCTCTAGTGGAATCATAGCCCCTCTCATGCTCTCCATAGCCATCTTGGACCATTATATATTATATTCCAATATTATATTATATAGCTTGAGTTCACCATGGAGAACCTACCACACAATCCATGTAAGTATATTTACAACATCCACATGCCTAGCCATTCACTAGTTGGGCCTCGGCCTTGAGATCCACACTAGCAATCCATACAAACATATTTACATCCATGTTGCAAACATCGTGTTGACGAATATATCGCCAAAGGTCAGGTAAGAAACTTATCGACAAATGTTGCCCATAAACAATGAAAATCCCCTTTGTTCCCATTCCCATGCTTTCCCTCTTCAAACTGAGCAAAAACATCCTAGCAGTTCCAAAAATCCCCTGACTCAGGTAATGTTTTTCAATTTGTCCCGATAATTTGCCGATGTATAGCGATTTTTTGTAAATATTGTGATATTTTCAAATTTTGAAAAAAATTGCAATTTTTTCAAGCGATAATATCACCAAGTTGAGAGAATCATGATATATCACAATGTCAGCAATATTTTCATGATATTTGCAACATTCTTTACATCATTTACAGACAGGGTCAAATAATTAAGATCACATGGATCAGGCCCCATAATTATAACCATGCATTTACAAATTACAATTTATAATTTTATACATAATCTGGTCCAATACATCCCAGGGGTCAAAACTGAGATACTACAGAAGTTGGTATATAAGCTGAAGTAGAAGGTGCCTGCTAGCCTAGGGATACATGCACCAACCTTAATTCCCTTTCAGTTTTTTAGTATGCTGTTATATTTAGAACGGCACTTCTTTTCTTATTTTAGATTAGGTTTTAATTATGTCAGTAGTTCGCTGTTTTTTCAGGAATTAGCATGCAGTTTCGTAGAGTTGGTTGCTGTTCTTATTACAGAACTGGACGCTATTCTGCATTATGGTTTTCCGGATTAACAAGGGCACATCTTTCAAGGAGGCCTACATGCTTGCATGGGTGAGCCTATCTACTTGAGGCATTCTATCCTAGTCTCAAGGCAGTTCCCTCTTGAAGAACTTGGCACTTTTCTTTAGGCCATAATTAGTTTTAGGGTTTCTCTTCTCTTGGTCTAAGCACTCCACTGGGATGGGGATTCATCATTGTAAACCCTAGAGTCCTCTTCGTTTTTAAAAGAGTAACAGGGTCTTCCACTGAGATGCAGTGTGAGATAGAGTTTTGATCTATAGAATGTAATTCTTTTTCCAGTACATAGAATACAGAAGTTTTGAGAGTTCACTTTTGTGTACTTGCTATCCTATTTTTAGAGCGATGTGTTTGTAAACTAACATAATTGGATTCTACTGTTTTAATTTTAAGTATTCAGTATTAACGTTTTAGTTCTGAGCGCAGAATCTCTTCACCACGATCTGAACATATTAACGAAGGCAGGAAAATACCATGATTAGCATTTATTGTAATTACAATATCCAGATTCTACTATTTTGATTGGTGTCAAGTTTTCAGTTTCCTAGAGATTAAAATTTTAGTTCTGAATGCAGAATCAGCTTACCATGATCTGAAAAAATTTAACAAAAGGAAAAAAATACTAGTGGTGGAAGAGGTATATTTTTTTATATAGAGATTTATTTTCGAGAATTTTCTAAAGAATAACCTGTGTTAGATTTTTTAAATGTTCCCAATGTTTCAAGCAGATACTCTACACACCATCAGGGTAAACAAAGCTTTGAAAGAAATATATCGAAAAGAAAGCACCCTCATAAAAAATTATAAGGTTGAAGGAGAAAAGATAGCTGTTGAATAATAAAGTAATAAACCATAGGAGAGTAGGTTAAATTTGACTATGAAGTGATGAACTAAGGAATTAAAATAATGGGATATGGGAAAAATCAAAATGGTTAAATTTAATAATATTAATAATAAATAAATATAATTAATATAACACAAATTATAATTAATACAGTTTCAAAGATCTAACACACGTTACTCTCCAAAAAATTCTACACTATATAAGAAATCTGCATTCTCAATTAATTATTATTGCCCTTCTTCCCATCTGAAGTAATAAAATACCTAACTAGACAAAATGGAAGCAACCATAAATCCAAAGATATGTTTGTCATGATTATACCATTTAAGATGCACACCATAACATGACATATCCTATTAGATAGAGGATATCATTTCTGCTTCAACGTTGTTCAATATATTTTAGCTTTGGAGGGGCATGTCGTTATATTTATACAATAGGATATCATTTAAGATCCGACATTGTTCAATATGTTTCGTTTCAGATCTGCATGATGTTATATTTATATATTACTATAATAGGATATCATTTCAGATCCACCATTGTTCAATATGTTTTAGTTTCGGATGGGAATACTGTTATATTTATTTTATAGGGTATCATTTCAGATCCAACATTGTTTGACATGTTTTAGTGTCATATGGGCATGTCTTTATATTTGGTATCACATAATTCTGTGACATGATTGCCATTAATTGTTGTTATATTTAGTATCTACTTGTAAAAATTGAATGCAGACTTTAGCAGTCAAATAACTGTGTAGAGAGGGCTATTTGTCCCGCAAACAAGGTCTTTTACAATAAATTGGTGTCTACTGTTTACCTAAGCTGTGACCTTAAAACTAAATTATTATTATTATTACTATTATATTTAAAAAATTCTAAAAACAAAATTTTCAGTTTCTTAAGACTTAAACCGTATTCATTTGGCGTTCTCTATTGTGTTTCCGGTTTCTAACTTTCTGGTAACAGCACAAAAGTACAGCAATGCCCAGTCATACATCAAATCACTGATGGCAACCATACAGTGCAGTGATTACTCTGAAAATGATACTAAGCTGTGACCTTAAAACTAGATGATGATGATGATGATTATTATTATTATTATTATTATTATTTTAAAAAAATTCCAAAAACGTTCTACGAAATTTTCAGTTTCTTAAACTGTACTCATTTGGCGTTCCTTATTGTGGTTCCGGTTTCTAACTTTCTGGTAACATAGCACAAAAGTACAGAAATGTCCAGCCATACAACATCGGTAGAAAATCACTGATGGCAAGTTGGCAACCATACAGTGCAGTGATTACTCGGAAAGTGATAATTTCGTTGAATTAGGGAATCTAATAACAGCGATCCTAAATCATAGACCAGCCAAATTATTTAAAGCATTGCAGCATATGGTCTGAGAGGCAGCAATACTTTCAGCAAGCTAGAACATGTTGAAATGACCTAATTTTCATCAAGTTACATATCCGAACATAGCAGATAGTTATGTAAAGGTCTAAAGGATCATAAGCAATAATCTAATGGCAATGCTTAGAAAGATCTTTAATACGAGAACCAGAAAGAAAGAAACGACAAGCATGAAATTGATAACCATAGCATGAAATTATTGATCCGAATTGCTATGCTTTCAATGCCACACAAGGAATTTTGAGTGTAGGGTTTGGCATGAGGTCAAAATTGAATCGGCCATGAAGGTTTTTCTCGAATGGGTAGTCTGCATATATGTTAAGGAAACGTTTTAGACATCCCGTACCTCTGCATTCGGGTAGAAGCCTGATGAACCAGGCATGAAGCCTGACTCCATCGGCCGATGTAAGCCATACGTCCTCGTATGTGAGACGAAGCCTGGCAGGGGTGATGGGGTAGCCCTTGGTCATGCCGGGAACCACAGGAACGTACACCAATTTCTCCTGAAACGCCACCAGCAGCGCAATGCAAGTGCAGAGGACGCCTCCCACTCCATATACTCCGTACAGAAACGTATTCAGAATGTTCGCCATCTCTCTCCCTCGCCCTTCTCCTTGCGTGTTATCAGAAGATTGAAAAGCCCTCTATTTCCAACCACATTGGAGGTTTACACCAAGCCCTGTATTAATTATACCTCTTATAACTTCTTCCAAAAAAGATGATGATTACCTTTACCTTGAAGGATAATTTGCTTTGGGGTAGGTGCCAAATGAATCAGAGTGATGTGGCACATTGTCGTTTTGGATTAATGGAGTGGTGTGAGAAAAGAGAGCATGTCAGAGCTTTTCCTTTTTCGTGGGTGGAAAAGAGAAGAAAAATATTGGATCGTGGGGAGGGCCATGGCCGGGCAAATTCGTTTCTTTTGCGGCGTTAAGGAGAGGGAAAGCTTACTAGTCAGCAACGTATTGGATTATGGAGGAGGGGTCATTGCAATAACACATTCTTTTTAGTATTTTAATTTCTAATAAGTTTTAGATGGCTAATGTTAGTGGTTTGTTGTTGGATTTTTGATAGATTGAGGAATTTGTTGTTTTATTAGATGGTTTTCATGGTTTGAGTATGGAAGAGGGGAATTTGACATAAATTTGACATAACTTAGTCCAGGCATTTTTTTTTGTGATTGTTATTATTATATAAAAATTATAATATATATTGAGGTTTACATGTTGCTTGTGATAGTGGTACATTTTGTGATGGTTAAGTTAGGGTTTAAAGTGTTATTATTATATAAAAATTATAATATATTGAGGTTTATATGTTGCTTGTGATAGTGATACATTTTGTGATGGTTAAGTTAGGGTTTCTAGTGTTTGATTTGAATTTTTCTATTTTAACATTTGGTATTTTGGGGAATAGATCTAATATTATTGTGTCTAGATTTACTATATTTACTATTTATTACTAATTGTGAGAGTCACCCCGTTATTTCTGGAAATAGAATGTTGTTTGTTGAGTGTAAATTAGCATTTCGAGCAGGTTTCAAAGCTCATGCAGGCAAGACCCTTTCTTCTAATGTCAGTAATTGTAGTGGGCAAGAATATCAAACTTTTTAAAGGAATATTGAGGGGAAATCCATTTCTTTGTAGGCAAAAGATCCAAATCACATCCTTCTCTTCTAACAAAAACTTTAGGACAATTTGGGGATACATGTGGAGTTACAAATATTACTTTAAGTGGGTAAGCAATTAGAAGATGTACTCACTATGTTTGATTGGTCATTCAGTTAGCATAGTGGGCTAGCTTGACTAGTTGAGTGCTATGAGCTGCAAGTATGAGGTCATGAGGTCAAGTCTCAAAGCTAGCTATATATGTGAACATTGAGGGCTCACTCGATGTCCCCGCCGGATTAGGTTGTCAAAAACTACAATCGAACGGTTTACCATCCTTTAAATGAAGAGAAATACTCAATAGGTTTCTTGTGATGTGTATTCCATTGAAAAAAATATTTGGTCATGTAGTTACATGGGCAGCAGTGGGTTCTGGGTTACCTACTTCCTTTATTTTTGGTTTCTTATAAGGATGTAGTTCTATCCAAAAACATCATCTTCAACATCACAAATACCACCATTGTCAAATCCATATATTGTTGAGAAATGAGATGAAGTGTTAGCTTTGGAGGTTAAGTATTTAGAGGTGAACAAGCTTCTCTCATCACTTAAATCTAAGGCAATCATATGTAGTTTTAATGGATTTTGGCCACAATCGAAAAATCTACACGAATGGATATATTCTAAATCGACCACAAATTGTGAAACCTTTTGTGCTCTAAAGGTTTCTTTGTAGTACATTTATATTATAAGGATGATTACAAGAAAATATTTGATGAGGAACCTTGGTTCAGGGAAAAAAACAAGGCTCTCCATGGTTTCCATAATTTGATCATTTTACTATAGTGATATCTAAAACTTCAGTTTAGGTTTGACTCCCAAATATGTCTCTTCCTTTTTGGCATCATTCAATATTGTGAGGTATTGAAAATACTTTAAGTAAATTTTTAAAGTATGATAATGAGAGGTTCCAACAAGGTTTGTTTACACATGCTCGTATTTGTGTGGAGATTAACCTTAGTATATATCTTCCATATATAATGTTTTTTTTAACTGAAACGGGTAATATATATATATATATATATTTGTTTATTTATTTATTTATTTATTTATTTATTTAAAGGCCGAGGAATATAGGCAAGAAGATACATATTGTTCCATCTTACAAAAATGCTCTCGTCCCAATAGAGCTACATCACAAAAAAAAAAACTTCATCCTGGGAAACTGTAGCAATTATGACATCTTTGACAAGGGACTTAAAACCATATACTTGGACAATCTATCTTAACATGACTATGCAGAAAAATAACATAAAATAGATGATTAAGGAGAGGCTTGATCATTGAAAACTTCATCCAGATTATTGGTGTAAATGTTGATAAGAACCTTTGCAGGCTATTTGATAAAATCTTCTTCAATCATCTTGGAGTTAACACATAGGGTGTTATGAGAATGCCTCCTCTAGCATCACTTGATGTGCTTCAGAAGTTATAGTCAATTTCTTTAGTCGACCTCGTTGCTATCGTAATTGACTCTTCAAATCATCAAACCTAGCATCCAGTTGTGCAATATGGGAGGATATTTTCTCTACAACTGCAATGACCCCCTCTATATGTGAGGTGGGCTTACACATCATGATTCATAACTCATTAATGTCATTGTGCACCTCACCAACACCAAAAACCCAACTATAACTCGCCATGGTTTTCACAATGGCCAATACCTTTGCCAGTCCCATAAACAAGGTTACGAGAGAAACAAAGCAACACATGAACAAACCAAAACTCCAAACTTCACAACAAACTTGTGCAAAATCCAAACCAAATTGAAGCTTCAAAGAATTACCTATGAACCAATGACATAATTCATATTGCTTGATAGGTCTATTGATACCCACAAAGACCACATCAGAACCACCACCACTCACACCTACTATGTGGATATCCCCTCATAGAGATGTCTCACAAGCGGAGGTAGAATGAAAATCCAATGCCATATAATAGAAGGGAGGAGTTGAAAATGAAACAATGGGAAAGTCGTGAGGGAAGCCTCCCATCCAGGGGATTAAATGGAAACAATGCCTCGTACCCGATGCATTAAAGATGCGTCAAATGGCACTCATGCTAATAAGACCCATTAAGTGATCCATATTCATGACACTGATGTCATTCACTTGACAACTTAATGGAGCCATCGACGTAGACGATGGCCCCCATTTTTTACAAAAAAACATGCTCCAAGGAAATGGATGTGGTTTGTTAGATTGTTATGCTTCTAAATGTGCATGACGTTAACTTCCTTGATTTGTTCAATATGATAAAAAATTATTTGTTGAAGTTGTCCCATAATCGCTTCATCTTTGAAGAACCATTTTTCGGCCTAAGTGATCATTAAGAAGGAGTCATCTAAAATCAAAACTTTTTTAATCTTAAGAAAGATGATGAATTCCAAGCCCATGAGTAGGGAATATCTCTCCACGCGGTTATTAGTTGTTTGTCCCATTCCCCAATCATAAGTAAGCACTATATTTGAAATATGGAAATATAGATTATGAAAATATGATCTTTAGGTATATCATTTTTGGGATCATCTGTGTAGTGTAAGTCATTAATATAGAACCCATATCCCATAAATATAGATTATGAAAATATGATCTTTAGGTATATCATTTTTGGGATCATCTGTGTAGTGTAAGTCATTAATATAGAACCCATATCCCATGAGTATAGTTGATCCAAGAGGATATTGGTGGCTACCCACCTATTCCTCTTAGACCCCCGCCATTGTTTCTTTCAGTTTTCCAGTTTCATAAATTGTAGCACAATTTACTATTTTTGGCAGTTTTCGAGTCCTAAACTTCCGGAGCCGTTTTGAGGCCCTAAACGACGTTTTTCGGCATCGAATGGTCGGGAAAAGATGAGTTTGTTTTGGACTTAATATTTGTTATCAATGGATGTAGTCCTTAAACAGATCTTTCTAACGATGTATCATGCGTGTCAAACGGAGGTAGTATGCTAAAGTTACAACCTCGGGAAATTGATGTACCAAGTTACCCAATGGGGCCCACATTAAGGCGTTTCACCTCCTAGGGTTAGGTTTTTGGATGTGTAGGGTTTCCATTGTTTCTCAATAATATATAGGCCTTCGAGCCTCATTGTAACATAGAGTTCAGAGGCATGTAGCCGCCACATCTCTTCTCGGAGATAAGCTACCAGCACTCTAGCTAGTTTATTTCCATTCTGTATGTAAACAAGTTTCAGTTATTGATTAATGAAATGAAGTGTTATTTCCGCTTCATATTTGTTTATATGGTTATTTGTGTATTCTGTTGCGTTCCTGTATAAATCCAGATTAGTGGTATCAGAGCAAACTGCTCTTTCTCGATCCTTCTTTGCATGTCCCCAACGAGGGCGGGGTATAAAGAGTTGGGGCTCGATCTGGTTGAACCTTTGCAAGATCATCCTCGCAAAGCCCGACTACCACCCATGGGGGACGAAAAGAAAGACGAGGACGCAGAAGATCCTATCAAAATGTTGCTCGAGGAGGCCCTTGAAAAACAAAGGAACGCGATCATGGATAATTTCGCCCAAATCCTTCAATGACTTCCCACTGGCGGCGCATCTGCATTTAGCAGCCACTCTGAAGGCGCAACCCCTTTTAAGGTACAAGTAAACTTCGACATTCCCATATTTGATGGTCGAATAGATGCAGACGTCAAAGATAGATGGTTGAATCTATTAGAAGGGTATTTCTCGATTCATGACTTTTCTGATCGGGAAAATATTACTTTTTCTCTACTCAAAGCCGCCCCCCATGTCAAGGACTGGTGGGAAACCTACTGTGAGAGAAAGGACGAGGAAGAACCCTCTCTGTTCTCGGTCATACCCACTTGGAATTATTTCCAAGATTCCATAAAGGGACAGTATTATCCGGTGGGGAGCTATGAGGACAAGTACATCCAATGGACTACGCTGCGGCAGCAAAGAGATCAAGATGTGCATGAGCTGACGAATCTGTTCCATACCCTGTGCACCAAGTTGGTTATCAAAGATTCAGAGAAACATTTGGTGCTGAAGTACCGCAGTTGTCTGCACAGATACATTCAGGAGGAAATGGAGTTCCTCGACATCTCCTCGCTTGGTACGGCATATCGGTATGCTGCCAAAATTGAGAAAAAATTCAAACAGAAAAAGCGAGACTTTGGATCTGCGAATCAGAAGCAAGGGAAAGGTGCCCCGAAACCGCAGAACCAAGGACACAGCCAAGGCATGGCGACTCAAGAAAACTTGCCAAAGCTGCAGGCAGAGAGAAACACTGCAAAGCCGAAGAAGGAAGCGAGAAAGTGGTGGGAGTTCCATAAGAGCCCCACTCACAACACAAGTGAGTGTCGGGCTAAGCAATCACTGGTGGCTAAGATAAAGGCTTCTGAATTAGATGCATACTCTGACACTGAATCAGAACCCGAGAAGGGGAATGACAGAGGGAAGAAGATTATCGATGCAGAGCCCAATGCCACCATTGCCACCATGAATATCAACAAGGAAGAACCAGAAGATTCAGAGGAGGAGGAGCGTCTTTTCCACTTCCAGATGTGGGTAAAGGGTTCCTCGCTACAATTCATTATCGATAGTGGGAGCCAAAAGAACCTGATTTCAACAAAGGTCGTGAAGCGGTTGGGTTTGTCGACCACAACACACTCGTAGCCGTACACCATTGGGTGGCTTCACCAAGGACGAGATCTCCGCGTCAGCCAGCAGTGCCACCTTCCCTACAGCATCAAGCCCTTCACCGATGAGGTATTATGCGATATTGCTCCTCTTGATGTTTGTGACGTATTATTAGTGCAACCATACTTATGGAAGCGACATGTTGTGTATGAGTCTCGGCCTCGCGCTGTTATTATTACGTTGGGAAATAATTTGTACAGGATACCAGAGGTACCACCCCCTGCCACTGTCTCTTTAGTTACTGCAAAACAATGCAGTTAGCTCATTTCCAAAACTGAGAAGTTTATTTTCTTAATGATCTGCCCTCATGGAAAGAAGAAGATCGTGGCCACAACCTCCAGACAGGGCCCCTCCGCACGACAACAACAAATGGACATTGTCGTGGAGGAGTACCGAGACGTATTCGCCTCACCCACCAGGGTGCCTCTCCACTGTCAGGTCAAGCACCCCATCGATCTGACCCCAGGTGCGACGATGCCCAATGGACCGATCTATCGACGCTCTGTTCTAGAGAATGATGAAATCAAGAGGAAAATTCAGGAGCTGCTACAGAAGGGTCACATCCGGCCAAGTTCATCACCCTGTGGGAGCCCGATCATGTTGGTACAGAAGAAGGACGTATTGATGACCTCCTGGACCAGTTTAAAGGGGCGAAATATTTTAGCAAGATCGACTTAAAGTCTGGATATCACCAGGTACCGATCGAACTGACCAATGTGTGGAAGACTGCCTTCAAATCCAAGGAGGGCCTTTTCGAATGGTTGGTCATGCCTTTTGGGCTGACGAATGCTCCTGCAACCTTCATGAAACTAATGGACGACATCTTGCGACCATTCACCAACTCATTTGTAGTAGTGTACTTGGATGACATCCTAATCTTCAGCCAGACTTGGGAAGAGCACCTCCACCACATTCGACAGGTCCTCCAAACATTACGGCAGCACAAGTTGTGTGCCAATTTGGATAAGTGCACTTTTGGCTTGACCAAGGTTCAGTATCTGGGATACATTATTGATGAGTGTGGGGTACATGTGGATCCAACCAAGATCCAAGTCATTCAGGATTAGCTAGCCCCAACTACTCTAACAGAGCTTCGCAGCTTTCTGGGCCTTGCTAATTTTTACTGCAGGTTCGTGTTGGGATTCTCTCATATCACTTGGCCCTTGAGTCAAGTCACCAAGGGAGGAGCGAAAGCAAAATTCTTTTGGCCGAAAACTCAGCAGAAGGCATTTGCAGAATTGAAACATCACCTTTACTGTGCCCTAGTGCTCACATTACCAGACTTGTAACAACCATCTGAGATCGAGACAGATGCCTCTGACTTTGCTATTGGGGCAGTCCTTACTCAACAAGGGCATCCAGTGGCATATCACAATGAGACATTGTCCGACACAGTCCGCAAATATCCCACTTATGACAAAGAGATGTATTCCATTGTACAGGATTGTCGACAATGGAAGCATTACATTTTGGGGAAGGAAACGATCATCCACACAGACCACCGACCCCTGCAGTTCATGCAGACACAAGGGAAGTTACAAAACGATCGCCATCAGCAGTGGTCCACATATCTACAATAGTTTCATTTGAACATCAAGTACAAGAAGGGAAGCACCAATAATGTTGCAGACTGCCTCAGCCAACCATCGATCGTGGCGATAACGACCGTGCTCAACTCTTGTGGGAACGAGACTTCTAATTGGCTGCTTCTCTACAAGAGCGATTCAGAATTCAACCACACATACCAGACGCTCTTGGAGGGAAACCAAGTTCCAAAATTTCACCTCCAGGATGTACTACTATGTCACATGGGACACCTTTGTGTTCCTTCAAGCGAGCGTGCCAAGATGATTTGGGAAGCGCGCTACAATCGGGTTGTTGGGCATTTTGGGGTCGAGAAAATAGTGGCAGTACTGTAGAAGTATTTCTATTGGTCGAACCTTCGACAAGACGTCGGGAAGTACATCCGATCGTGCACTACTTGCGCCATTGCCAAACCATCCATCAAGAAGCAAGGCCTCTATACTCCGTTGCCTACCCCTAGTAGACCTTGGGAATCCATCTCCATGGATTACATGTCATGCCTTCCTTCTACTAAGCACGGCAACGACTGTGTGCTTGTGGTCATTGACAGATTCTCAAAGATGGCCATAATGGCGGCATGCAAGAAGAATATCACAGCAGAAGCCACTGCTAAACTCTTCTTTGAACGAGTGTGGGTACACTTTGGGATCCCACAGTCTATAATCTCAGACTGAGACAACAGGTTCCTTAGTACATTCTGGTCTAGCCTATGGTCAACACTAGACACCAAGCTCACAAATTCCACAGCTTTCCATCCCCAGACTGATGGCTAGACAGAGGTTGTCAACAGGATGATCGTACACATTTTGCACATGTACAACTCAAAGCATCCACGCACATGGGATGAGAGCCTCCCCTATGTACAACACAACTATAACCGGGCCCTCCACAGCTCAACCAACCATAGCCCCTTTTAGGTGGGCTTGGGATTCCAGCCACTATGTCCCATTGATGTAGCCATGCCATTTGCAGCTACTCAGGCTGATTCAGCTCATATCCAGTCGAAAGTTTCCAAGGCAAACAACTTCATTGAGCACATTCAGCACATTCGCCAATAGGTTCATGACATATTTGACAGATCCAATGCTAAGTACAAGCAGCGACATGATCAGCATTGGGTGCAACACAACTTCCAGGTGGGCGACAAAGTGTGGCTACATTTGCAGAAGGAGCGCCTCCTTGGACCCCACCACAAGCTTTGCCTGCTCCGATATGGGCCCTACACCATCACCAAGGTTGTCGAGGACAATGCCTTTGAGCTCAGTATTCCACCATTCCTTGGTCTGCACCCAGTGTTCAATGTGGATCGCCTTCAGCCCTACTTTCCACTTCTACTAGACACATCAGACGTGGCAGAACAACTCACACCAACAGAGTTAAACCCCGAATGCATGGAACAAGCCATAACTGATCAGATTATGGACACATAGATCAAGAACACCCGCCAACAGAATATCCAACTATATCGAGTTGTCAAAGTAGGCCAACTCCTTCACCAGGGAAAGTGGCTCACTAGGGGCCAAGTTCAACAGAAGTTTCCTCATCTCATGGAGGAACTCAATGCAATGGGGACCATTGCTTCCTAAGGGGGGAGGAATGATCCAGGAGGATATTGGTGGCCACCCACCTATTCCTCTTGGACCCCCACCATTGTTTCTTTTAGTTTTCCAGTTTCCTAAATTGTAGCACAATTTACTATTTTTGGCAGTTTTCGGGTCCTAAACTTCTGGAGCCGTTTTGAGGCCCAAAACGACGTTTTTTCGGCATCAAATGGTCAAGCAAATATGAGTCCATTTCAAACTTAATATTTGTTATTTCTGGATGTATTCCTTAAATAGATCTTTCTAACGATGTATCATGCACGTCAAACGGAGGTAGTATGCTAAAGTTACGACCACGGGAAATTGATGTACCAAGTTGCCCAACCAGGCCCACATTAAGGCGTTTCACCTCCTAGGGTTAGGTTTTTGGATGTGTAGGGTTTACATTGTTTCTCAATAATATATAGGCCTTTTAGCCTCATTGTAACATAGAGTTCAAAGGCATGTAGCCGCCACATCTCTTCTCAGAGGTAAGCTACCAGCACTCTAGCTAATTTATTTCCATTCTGTATGTAAACAAGTTTCAGTTATTGATTAATGAAATGAAGTGTTATTTCCGTTGCATATTTGTTTCTATGGTTATTTGTGTATTTTGTTGCATTCCTGCATTAATCCAGATCAATAGTCACAACTGATCAGTTTCTCATGGTTTTGAATATTCCACTTAGCACTCATTGCATCGGGCGATGCTAACATGGGTGAAGAAATGGGATTGGGACTAGTGAAATGAATCGCATAGCATCAATCATCACTTCTGGGGATTGCACTCATAACTATGAATTCCTAGAAAGTCACCCATCCCAAGACTCCTCTACCTCAAGTGCACTTAAAAGTGGAGTTTTCCCCGCAACCAATCCCACTTAGCTTATTACCCCATTCGCAAAACCTTAGCAAGTGTTGTGCATTATGAACTATTCAATTAGACCTCCCTTGAATCTTTTCATTTAAGTATGGGGATGGTTTCACAGTCCCACATATGATATATCATTTTTAAGATCATATGCGTAGTGTGAGTCATTAATATATGGCCCATGTTCAATCAATATAGTCATAAATAACCAATTTCTCACGGTTTTGAATAGTCCACTTAGCACTCATTGCATCGGGTAATGCTCACATAGGTGAAGAAGTGGGATTGAGACTAGCAAAATGAATTGCAAAGCATCAATCATCACTTATAGGGCTTGCAATCATCACCCATCCCAAGACTCCTCTAGCTCAAGCGCGCTTAACTATGGAGTTTTCCCTACAACCAATCCCACTTAGGTTGCTGCCCCATTTGCAAAACCTTAGCAAGTGTCGTGCCTTATGAACTATTCAGTTAGAGCTCCCTTGACTCTATTTATTTAAGTATGGAGGGGTCGTAGTCCAACACTTTGGATCATCTACTTAGCACTCATTGCATCAAGTGATGCTCACGGGGGATATTAATGAAGAAGTGGGATTAAGACTAGCGTAATGAATCACATAACATCAATCATCATCACTCGATGCAATGAGTGCTAAGTGGACTATTCAAAACCATGAAGAAGTAGTCAGTTGTGACTATACTCATGGTAGATGGATCATAGATTATTGACTTACACTAAGAAGATGATCCCAAAAATGATATATCATATGTTGGACTATGAAAACCCCCCCATGCTTAAATAAAAAAGAGTTAAGGGAGCTATAACTGAATAGTTCATAAGGCACAACACTTAGTAAGGTTATACAAATGGGGTGGTAATCTAAGTGGGTGTGGTTGTGGGGAAAACTCCACAGTTAAGCAGGCTTGAGCCAAAGGAGTCGTAGGATGGGTGACCTCACAGGAAGTCTTGTTTACCGGGTGCAAGACATAGAAGTGATGATTGATTTATAAGATTCATTTTGCTAGTTTCAATCCCACTTCTTCACCCTTGTGAACATCATCCCGATGCAACGAGTGATAAGTGGACTATTCAAAACCATGAGAAATTGGCTAGTTGTCAATATACTCTTGGGATATGATTCATAGATTAATTACTTACACTACGCATATGATCCCATTAATGATATATCATATGTTATATTGTGAAACCCCCCTAAAAATTAAATACAAAGAGTCGAGGGGGTTCTACCTGAACAATTCATAAGGCACAACACTTACCAAGGTTTTGCAAATGGGGGTATTAAGATAAGTGGGCTTGGTTGTGGGGAAAAGTCCATAGTTAAGCGTACTTGAGCTAGAGGAATTTTGGGATGGGTGACCTCCTGGGAAATCTCGGTTATCGTGTGCAAGCCCTGAACATGATGATTGATTTTATGTGATTCATTTCACTAGCCTCAATCCCACTTCTTCACCCATGTGAGCATCACCTGATGCAATGAGTGTCAAGTGGACGATTCAAACCATGAGAAATTGGTCAGTTGCGACTATACTCATGGGATATGGGTCATAGATTAATGACTTGCACTACGCAAATGATCCCAAAAATGATATATCATATGTTGGACTGCAAAACCCCCTCCATACTTAAATAAAAGGAGTAAAGGGAGGTTTAACTGAATAGTTCATAAGCCACAACACTTTATTAAGGTTTTACAAATGGGGTAGCAAGCTAAGTGGGCTTGGTTGTGGGGAATACTCCATTGTTAAGCGCACTTGATACAAAGGAGTCTTAGGATGGGTGACCTCCCAGGAAGTCTTGGTTTCCTGGTGCAAGCCTCATAAGTGATGATTGATGCTATGCGGTTCATTTTGCTAGTCTTAATCTCACTTCTTCACCCTTGTGAGCATCACCCGATGCAGTAAGTGCTAAATGGATTGTTCAAAGCCATGAAAAATTTGTCAATTGCAACTATACTCATGGGATATGGCATATCATATATTGGACTACACCTCACCCCTCAATACTTAAATAAAAATATCCAAGGGAGGTCTAACTTAATAGTTCATAAGGAACAACACTTGCTAAGGTTTTGCAGATGGGGTAGCAAGCTAAGTGGGATTGGTTATGGGGAAAACTCCATAATCAAACACACTTGAGCCATATGAGTCTTGGGATGGTTGACCTCTAGGAAATCCTAGTTATCTAGTGCAAGCCACAAAAGTGATGATTGATGCTATGTGATTCATTTCACTAGTATCGATCCCACTTCTTTACGCCTATGAGCATCACCCATCGCAATGAGTGCTAAGTGGACTATTCAAAACCATGAGGAATTGGTCAATTGCAATTATACTCATGGGATATGGGTCATAGATTAATGATTTACACTATGCAGATGATCCAAAAAATGATATATCACATGGTGGATTACGAACCCCCCCACACCCCCACACACACATGCTTAAATGACCTTTAGGTGTTAGCATCGTCATCAAACTAGTCACCTTCTTGAAACTTGCCCATAATCAAGAATTTTACCTAAAAAGAAAATAGGACAACTTTTCAAATATTAAAGTTGGTATCCATATGATCCTCCTTCACCCACTAATAAGGCATATTTACCCACTAATGATGTTGAGAAAGTCAATAAATGAATCTTGAATAAAGAATGATGATATAAAATAGGAAACAGAGAGTATGCAACCTTTGGATTTCTCTTTCTAAAGGGTTGTGATAACTATGGATACTTTACCAAGACGAATGGAGAGAGCACATGCAACTAAGGGTTCTAATTTGGACAAGGCTCAAGTTTCTTTGATGAATAATGGGTCTTTGGCATCAAACTTATAAATGGTAGTTGTATATCCTGTACCACAAAAATTGATCAAGGTAAAGAAGAAGATAGGGAAGAAATATAAGATTGAGGATTTCTTTGAATCTTTTTTTTAACATAAACGGTTAAGGAGCTTTTATATAAAATGGAGAATCGGAGATTACAGAGTTCTAAAAGCAAACTGTTCCCAAAGGAGGACCACATCCATGACTCCTTGTTCGTCCTTTACCAGTCTATACTTATCGTGGTATTTTCCTATTCTATGGAGACTGTATCTCCTTACAAACTACCCAAGAGGGAAAATACAAAAAAAAACATTGCAGAAAGAAAATGAAGAAATATAATGTTATGGTATCCAGTTTCTCTATTAGGCCTTTTTATCGCAAACTAAGACACCACAGTCGATACCAACTCCCTTATTAGCCATTGTGTCCACTTACTGGTTATTTGCTCTCAGCAGGTGGAGGAACTTGATAGTTTTGTATTCATTTACAATGCATTTTAGGAGGTGATGTATCTTGGTAGTTGGGTTCTTACGATTCTTCGTTAGATTCCTTGCTTCCCTTACAACCATGATGGAATCGCCAAAGACCGCTAATTCCTCAATGCCGAAATTCCTTGCAAGCTCCAGACCTTTGATTAATGCTAGTCATTCTGCACCAATATTTGTCTTCTTGCCAATTCCCCAAGTGTACTCTTTCAACTTATTTCCTTCAGAGTCGAAAAAGGCTCCACCCGCACCTGCCAGTCCAAGGTTTCCTTTCGAGGCTCCGTCAAAGAATAAAGAACCGCAACCAAGTTTCTTCCACTAGATTTTGAAATCTTCAAAACTCATTCTTAATTGCCAATTCTGAGATATGGGTATTTTGTAGGGTTGGATCTAGGGGAGAGAGGAGGGGGGGATCAAAAAATCGAAAGCCCAAAATCTTTCCTCCGTTGTCAAAGGTTCCTTGTTGATGTTAATCATTCCCCTCGTGGATAAAGCCTCCGCCCATAGTGCCTTTGCAGAGGCAAGAACTTTGCCTGGACTTGTTTTCCCCTCGAAGATCTTTTTATTTCTTATTGTCCATAACTTCCAACATATGTATTTTGGGAGAGCTTCCCATGCTCTTACACAATCAGGTTTGTTAGAGAGGGATCCATGGTAGTAGTCTTTCTAGCATGCAAAGAGATCGTTCCAGTTTGTTGGCAGAGTTAATTCAAAATGCAAATCTTTATAAGCTTGCTGCCATACATCATGGGAAATCTTACACTTGATAAAGAGATGTTCAAGAGATTCTTT
Organism: Pseudotsuga menziesii; assembly: GCA_001517045.1. Lineage (NCBI taxonomy): Eukaryota > Viridiplantae > Streptophyta > Pinopsida > Pinales > Pinaceae > Pseudotsuga > Pseudotsuga menziesii. The sequence goes on from LPNX010750625.1 coordinate 991,719, forward strand.
CGATTCTTTGCACACGATACATCTCAAGAGACCTTTGATGCCTATTTTCCTTAGTTTCTCTGCGGTTAGCGTTTTGCAGTGAGCTAGAGTCCAAAAGTAGACGTTGATTTTTGGCAGCCCGTCTTTGCACCAGACTTTGCTCCATTTCCTGTCATGTTGATGTTGTTTTGAAAGTCGACCAGTGCGTGATATCCATCTTTTACAACATATGAACCAGATTTTCCCTAGGATCTTCTATCATACAAGTTACGATGCATTGGGTCTGACCCGTGAAGCTGAGAAAGAAAGGCGTTGTAGTTTGGAAGTAAGTGATCTGGGATCTCCAGGTTAATCCAACCGGCCCATCTTCCACGATTCATCCAGTATGAGAGGTCGTATAAAGTAGAGATATTTAATTGATCCATCTGTTGCTTGAGTTCTGAAAACGCCCGCAAGAAATTGGAAGGGGAAGTGTGTCCTAAGTTGTCTTTCCAAACCTTTATCTATTTTCCACTTCCTGGGATCTAGTAGAGATGATCTTGTAAGATATACGTTGCCCTCTTACATAAATCCCATATTGGAGTTCCCTTTCTGTCCTGGTCAATATTTTCCACGCATCTTCTTTTAGTACCATTAATATATATATATTTTTTTAAGAATCTCCTTCCACCACTCTTTTTTTCCAGAAACAATTCTTCGAAGGATTTTGGCTCCCAATGCCAAATTCGTTTTATTTGGATCTCTTACTCTAGAACCTCCATAATTTTTTGTCCTACAAACTCTTTCCCAATTCACCAAATGATTTTTTTGTTGGTTACTTGATTTTCCTCCTTGCCATAAAAATCTTTTGATTTCTATTGTGACATCTTTCATTATTTTTTTAGGAGATAAAGAGATCAAACATGCATAGATGGGGTAGGCAAAGAGAATGGAGTTGATGAGAACTAGATTTCCAACAAGATTAAGCCACCATGTCCCCCAAGAGGTGATTTTATTTTTGATCTTGTCGACCAACCCTTGCCAGTCACCAGCTCTTTTCTTCCCTTTAAAGATTGGGATCCTGAGATAATTGAAAGAAATCCATGTTACATTTCCTTCAAACACAAGGGTCCTTCCTATCCTTGTCAAAGTCCCATGGGGGGGATTTCCATCTGTAATCTTTTGACTTAGCATAATTCGCTTTTCCATCAGAGGCTTTTAGGAAGGTAGATAAGGCACATTTGAATCTTTCTACAATGATAGAAGACCCACCCCCGAGTAGAATGGTTTTGTTTGCAAACTGCACATGATTGACATCTTTGACTCCTCTATATATCTTCAAACCTTTTAATTCACTGGACTCTTGCAAATGTTGAAGCTTCCTGCTCATCGATTCATCCGCCAAGAGGTAAAGGAAGGGGGGCATAGGGAAATCTTGTCAAAGACCCCTGGTTGCTTGGAAAAACTTAGTAGGTTTGTCATTTAGCAGCGAAGCGATCCAAGGACTGTTAATACAAGCTTTGACCTATTTAACAAATCTTTTAGAAAAACAAATTTGGACATGATTTCAAAGAGAAAAAAATGATTTAATTTTTCAAATATATTACCCATGTCCAGTTTAATAGACATACCTTCTTGCTTTCTTTCCATGTTGGAGTCGATAACTTCCTGAATGATAATTATATTGTCGAGTATATGATGCCCAGCTACAAAACCTCCTTGTGAGTCTGGGATGAGACGACCCATGATGCTTTTCATTCTAGTGGCCAAGATTTTCAAGAGGATGTTATAAGAGGTGTTGCATAAGGAGATTGGTGTGAATCGATCCAACAATAGAGGAATTTTTTCTTTTGAAATTAAGGCTAGGAAATAATATTGCCTTTTTTCCTTGTCCAATTTAACATTCTTTTCAAGTCTTCATTTATAATGTCCCACACCGCTCTGTAGAAATTTATGGTAAAGTCGTCTGCTCCAGGCACTTTATCAGCATGAAAGGAACATATTATATTTTTATTAATCTCAAATTCCATAATAGGTTTTGATAGCTCTTTGTTCTCTAAATCGTTGATGGGCAAGGGTATTCCAGCAAGGAGGTTGTTTTGTGCTTCTGGTTCAATCTCCTCATTGTCAGTATAGAGTTCTAAAAAATTATTAAAGGTGTGGACTTTTATTTCCTCCTGCCCTGCAATCTTATTCCCATTTTTATCTTTCAACTCCTTGATGGCACTGAAACTATGTCGAGCCTTGGTTTGCTTATGGATATACTCCATGTTGCTATCTCCTCCTTTTAGCCATAAATGTATAGACTTTAATCTCCATACTTATTCCTCCTCCCTTGCAGCGTTTTAGATTTTCATATTCAGGTCCTTTTCCTGCTAGAAGTCACCTCATCATTTTCCATACGGGAATGGAGAGCGGCAAGATCAGTTTGAAATTTAATTTTGAGATGACTTGGATTCTTAAAAATGCCTTTGACTTAGCTCTTAAGAGAAGAGCGCATGGATCTGAGTTTTGATTCCCAAATAAAGTTGGGCAATCTGAGGCATTGAAGATTCCACACATTTTGAATTAAATACAAAAAATCATCTTGCATCCAGATCGGATTGAAGTGAAATGGAATGGCCCAATATTTATAGGTGGGGATAAAGTCAAGGAGATAGGCTTGTGATCGGAGAATGCTAAAGGGAGGGAAAAAGAGGCTGGGAGGATATCATTTTGAAGAAAGGCAGAACTTACTAGAAATCTGTTCAGTTTTGCCACAATATGACCTATTCTAGTTCTTCTGTTGCTCCAGGTGTACTTCACGTTCTTAAAAGGGATACCAAGCAAGTCCAGATCTGAAATCAAATCCTCCATCTTCTCACCAAATGGATCCCTGACTTTTGTTCCTCCACGTTTCTCCAGGTGTGACTTAGTGGTATTGAAGTCCCCACCAATAATAAGGTATTTTCCTCGCACGTCCTCTTTTAGCTTAGAAAGATCTTCCCAAAAGATTATCTTATCCCTATAATGTGTTGGCCAATATACATTACAGATGTATAGTGAATCTAAATCATCCTTTTCCTGGATTTAAGTTAGAATCCAATAATGGATTTCCCTCATTGATTTTATCGAAAATTTGCTTGAAATTAACATGGTTATTCCCCTAGATGCTCCTCTAGAGCTTATGGATTTACCTTAACAGTTTTTCCAAAAAAGACGTGAGAGTGCCATAGTCTCCATGTCCGACATTTTTGCCTCTCGGATTAGCAGTATGTCTGGCCTCTCAGATTTTATTATATATTTTATTGCTTCTACTTTGCTTGAGCCTCCCAACCCCCTGCTGTTCCAAGAGGCGACTTTCATCATTTCTTAAGCGATTGAGATCCTGCTCGATATTTGACATCCATTTTTGTCCCTCCTAGGTTTTTAAGATACTGTAGAAGTTTCATTTCCTCAAGGCTTCGTTGTCTTCCTAACTCAGTCTCTCTTTCTGCTTCCTGTTATCTATGGTACCTTTGCAACTTTCTTCCTCTGGTGTTCAGTTGCAGAACTACATCATGCGATTCCTGAGAACCTTGTGAAGGCAATTGTTTTGGGGAGAGACCCTGCGGTGTGACTTTGGTATGTTTTACCATCTTTGCTCAGGATCCCCCTGGAGTTGTGGACCCTTCAAGTGCTTTTTCAATCCTTTCATTTCTGGGAGATAGGGGAGGAATACTCGTAGATGCAGGGGTCTCTTCTTCTTTTGTTTCTGTTGATATGGTTTCCAAGGATGGGATTTATCCCTCTTCCATATTATGCAATGCCTAAAATTGGTTGCTAGTTGAAGCTTCTTTTCCTTCTTAAGGATTTTCCTTGCTTATCTTTGGTTGCAACCCAATTGATAATGGGACTGATGGAGGCATTTTTCTTCTCCTTTTTACTTGCTTCCATCCTTCCTCTTGATTTTTGCTAGAATTTCTTGAGCTGCTTTTGGGAATTTTTTGAGAAAATGACCATATTTATTGCACTTCTTGCACTTCAAAGGTATTTGTTCATAATCTACTTTTTGCATGTGCTCCCATCCATCCATGTATAGGTTTATAACTTCTGGAAGGCCTTTTTCCAGATCTACTTCCACGTAGATCCTTACACAGGAAAACAAAGGACGCTTTGGTTCTGCTTTGTCGATATAATTGTCGAGACAGTTCCCGATTTCTTGTAGAGTTTCATCGTTTCAGCAGTGCAAGGGGAGGTGGGGGAGACGAACCCAAACCGGAACCGCTGATGGAACATCTTTTTTCTGGATCAAAAGATAAGCTCCAATAATTTAAATATAAACCACGAGGACCCATGAAGTAAGGTCTGATCCTGAAGATGAGATCTCTATTGGATTTGTTGTCAAATAAGAAGGAAAAAAACCCCTTTCCGCATAAACAATGTTGCAGCGCCCCAGAGATCAAAGGAATCCAGTTCTTGTTTATCCATGCATCCATAGTTTTTGGCGAGGGCCAAATTACAATAAACTGACCTATCAGGAATTTCTCACTTAATGCAAGGGCTTTCAATCTTGAAGCTCCAAACATGATCTGGATTCGAGGGGCGACTGATGGCTTAACAAAATTTGCATCGCTGGAATCCAACGCAAAAGGAGGTGGGGAGTCGTGGAAGCCACTAAAGCTCTAAATGCTTCATCTAAAATACGTTGACATTCCTCCAGACTCAGATTCGGAGGAGGATCCATTCGAGAAGCTAACCTCTAAGAGGGCCAAGAGCACCAAACCCTTGCTCAACAGTTATCGTGATCGATCATTGATATATCTCTTCGTGTTAGGTTCAAGGCTTCATAGAACTTGATGCTTCCTACTGCAATTCATGATTTCTTTGAATCTTGACTCATTGTAAAACATTTGTTTTTGTTCTTTTAAGGATCCATTTGAATGGTTGCCTTTGAATCTTTTAAAAACATATTTGTGTAATGTGATATATACACCTGAAAAATATAATTTCCATTCTTATTTATGAATGGAAATTTCTTTTTGTTATGTTGACAAAAAAATTAATAAATTTAGAAAGAAAGAAAAAAACACATACACAACATAATGTTAAGAAGCATTTTATAAATACATATAAAATGTTAAAATAATAACACTTTTAAAACTATTTACTCATATGTTTCTTTTAAAGTAATAATACCAAAAGCCTGATGGGTTAGCTCAAGTGGTTGAGAGTTGTGAGTTATAAGCAGAAGGTCTCGGGGTCAAATCCTCGAGCGTTTATGCATAGATATATAAGGGCCTCACTTGATGTGCCCACCAGATCATACTCCATAATTGATGCTGACAGGGTGAATCCCCTTCGGGTGCCCCCCTGAGAATTCTTCCCATGGACATAACAACTCCTCTCTGGGGTTGTGAACCACATTGACAAAAAAAAGTAATAATACCAATGTTTTTTTAAGTTCTAATGACACTCTTACAATAATTGCTTGCTTGGTTGATAATCATGAGTGTGACATTTTTATTAGAATTGTTTTCTTTTAAATGATAGAGACTTTTTTTCCAAGGAAAAAATCGTAATTTTATTTCAGTAATGATCAAAATTACATTCGCATATGTATAAAAGATAGTTAAGCACCCCATACATTGTCAACAAAAATCAATAATACGTTTCTACATTATAACAAAACTTTTTACAGTTTTTTACAACCATTATAGTTACAGGACATGAAATCTGTGGTAGGGCTTTTAGTTCTCGACATGTTTCGAACCTTCAAGCAGGTTCATCCTCAGGAGAGAATCAATGAGGCTCACACTTCTTAATTTTGTTTCTATAATGGAAGATAAATAGTAATCACAAACCCTATTCTTGTTGGAATCAATGGTCGGCTAGGGTTTTATTTTTACTATTTAAATTTTAATATTTGTTTAATAGGTTTCCATACTTCTTTTAACTTTAAAACATCATCACGGTTGAAGTTTTTAGTGCATTTTTCCATCTCTATGGCCTCTCGAATTTTCCTTTTGTAGTAATTGGGGAGAATTGCTAAGACTCTCGAATCTTCTAGGCATATATGGTGTTTGGTAGTGTGAGAGTGTTCTAAAACAGATTTAATGAAAACCAATCTGCCTGCTCTAGACAACCAATGATAACTCAAGCCCAAAAATCCCTTTTCAAACTTTACCAAGAGCCACATCTAATCAACAATACAATAGGCATTTGGTTTTCAGAAGAAGAAAAAAAACCCAGATTTTTTAAGTCCATCCTCAATGCGTAACGAATTAAAAGAGAATAAAGAAGAATGCCATCTTATCTCCCTATCATCCAAATTTGAGTAAGAAATGGTAGATTTATCATAATTGACTACCATACTAGTAACAACTTGTAGCATGAGTAGGCATTCTTTGAGTTTAATTATATCCTAGCGAGAACCATCACAAAAAATGAGGATATCATCAACAAAGAGTAAATGTGTAATACACAATACCTCATAAATAGGAATGTCTTTGAATGATCCAACAGCGTTGGCCTCCAAAATGAAACGACTCAACCCTTTAGCCACAAGGAGGAAGAGTAAAGGAGAGAGTGGACATCGTTGCCTCAAACCACGTCCAAAAGTGAAAAAAGGACTGGCAGAACCATTTATAAGAACAAGAAAGCTTACCGTAGTAGGCATGCCATAATCGATTTTATAAAATCCTTACAAAAACCGAGATGTGTAAGTAACATCCGAATATAAAGCCATCTTACCCAGTAGAAAGCCTTAGATAGATCAATCTTTACAACTGCCCCTTTCAACCTATAGGTTTTTAAAGAATGTAACCCTTCCTGAGCCACTCCAATAGCCTCATGTATCTGTCTACCATTAAGAAAGCCAAACTGCTAACTGGATATACAACGGGAGAGAATAAATTTTAATCTCCTGGAAATAACCTTTGCAATGATCTTGTAAAGACAATTGCAAAGAGATATAGGACGAAAATCATCAAAAATTTTAGGCTGATCCTTTTTAGGAATAAGTGCAATAAAAGTTGAATTAATAGGCCCATACATATGACCAACCAACCTGTATTCTTCCACAACCTTCAACAGATCAACCCCAACAAGATCAAATAAACCAATAGAACTCAACTAGCCACCCATTCGGTCCCAGGATTTTATACTTTTGGAAAGAGTGTGTTAGCAGTCTAGGAAACTCCTCTAGGTTGTAGCTCGAGGATGCCTGGTAACGTAAATGTTTTTATGGCTTTTCTAAATGGATAAAGTCAGATGACCTAAAGGACCCCACACACTCAAGACATGCATAAAACTCAATTAAAAGATAAGGCTTCTAACTACCAATGTTTAGAGGTTTGATAATAGGGTGAAAAGATGGAGAACTTACTATGCTGGCATATTTATATATAAAGCAATTACATATAAATGGCTAATCACAACAAGGAAAAGTACTTGTAATTAAACTCATCAACATACAGATAGGGTGACAGCTATCAGATATTAAATAACATGAATAAACATGAATCAGACATTCAAGCATAAGCACAAAACAAAAAAGATATGGAAGCTGAACATATAATAGCAAAAGAGCTTATATTAGATGATGAATAACATGAGAAGCTTGATAATAATAATAATGGTCTACAAGTCCCCGAAGTCGAACCTTTGCTTCAAAATAAGTCTTAGGCTTTATAGCCTTTACAAAAATATTCAGATCCTGAAAAGTTGAATCTGATTTACTAAAAATAGATAAAATAAATGTTTTTTGCAAAATTAGGTCAAAAACCCTAATTTAACTACTAGTCTATCTAACTCTAACACTTGTTCACTCATTGAACTCTTTGATGACTGCAGTGAGTACTGAAGTAGAGCTGTAACCTGTCATCTGATAGATAAGCCACTATGGGTAAAAAACAGGTAGGGTTTGTGGCCCTTTTCTCCTTGATTGTATCCTCAAAACCAGAATAGACCTCCTCCAATGGTGTTTTTCAACAACTTTCAGCTTTATATTTCATCCCTAAGATAGTTGTATTCGCCAAAACTGGTTCTGTGTGCCAAAATATCTTTCTGCACCCTTTTTTGCTTTCGGTGGTTAAGGAAACAAAATCCTGGTTCTGTTAGCTGTCGAAAGGTCTACTTTCGGTGGCTAATGAACTACTTCTGCATCCGCCTAAGCCACCGAAAGCTCTGTTTCTACAAAATTGTAATCAGCCTTCCAATCATCCCTTTTCAGCTTTGTTGTTGATCTTCTAGCACTTCATCCTACATAAGGTTTGGAAAAACATCAGCATCCTGGGCTGCATCTGGATTCCGAAGGCTCACTACTACCTCAGCTAGGGTTTCTAGTGCAAGATGAGCCTGAGGACTAGGGTTTGAATTTTTCTTATGTAACCTCATCCGTGTGATCATTCTGTAAAGTCTAGTGTTGTCCTTCATCAGCCTCAGATTCCTTCTTTTCAATAGGACATACATCCCTCTCATCTCCATAACAGAATTGTGCAACTCCTTATTTCTCTTGGTTAATATTGCATTATTTCTTTTTATCTCCCGGTCCAAGACCTCTAGTTCATGCATTTTCTCTAGTAGTTGGTTGACTCTTTGAGACCTAGGTTTGCTTGAGGAGGTCTCTACTATTGGTTCATCCTGCCCTTCCCTTGGTGTTGGTGAAGGAAACTCTTCATTTTCTGCTGTAACCTACTCTGTTAGGTCAACTTCTTCCTCCCTTTCTTCTTCTGAGTCTGAGTAGGGCAAGTTCAAAATATTTTCACTTTGTGTTGGGACCTCCTTCTCCTTTCCACTAAAGTCTAGGTTTCTTTTAGCTTGGTTGGTTTTAGAAGTGGGAGAAGACTGATCCACTATTATTGGTGAGATAGCCCTCCTTTTCCTTTTTGCACTCCTGGGGGTGGTGGATTTCTTTGAAGGGGACTTTCCTTTATCTTCCGGCTGTAGGCCTATTTCAAACTCATTCCAGAATAAAAAATATGTCCATGTTATGTTTCTCCTTTGTAGCAATTCTTAGACAATGAGTTGTATTAGGCCATGGTGAGATAACCTTCCTGTGATATTGGTGGGTTGTGCCTTTACCTGGTGTGCCATCTTGGTTAAGCTCTTGTGGAGGTAAAAGGGTAGGTTTAAAGGGATTCTTCCTATAAAATGGTTCATCAGCTTAAAGTGATATATCTTTGCCCTGTTGTCCCTGCCTTCACAGGTTATATACACCAAAATTGCTTTCAATAATTGTTGCCACCTCTCCTCTAACCAGGTGGATGGAACGCTTTTCTTCCATACTACATTTCTGTGTTCAGGTTTTAAATATGATCTGGACTCCACATTTTTAGTAATGGTGGTCTTAAACCACTTCTCCCCAGTTCTTGGGAGTTTTATCACTTCTGCAATTAGGGTTTCATCCACTAGGAACTCTTCCTTGCCTATCAGTGCCTTGGAGCCATCAAAAGAAAGGGCAAATGCTTCTGCAATCTACTGGTGTGAACCTTGGATTTTCTCACAAAATCTGTAACAGCATGCATCCTTGAAGAATTGGCAGACTTTTGGACGTGAGTTAAGATAGCTGATGTCTCCTAGTTCCTGTCTAAGGGCAGGTCCTCCTTTCTTCATCTCTGAGCTGTGCTTCTTAGTACTGAAAAACCAAAATTCGAACTCTGTGAAGGAAATTAGCGTGTTGGTTTCAGGGATGGCCTTGAGCAGTAAGGATGCATGCAGAAAATGAGGAGTGTACTGAGGATATGGTGCTGATTTTGAGGGTATAACCACTTGATTTGTACTCGAGTGAGATGATGGTGGATTCTGGTGATATCCACAAGATAGCCAGCCTAGTAATCATTTTCAATTTGAACTTAGTGCTTCGTGAAGGTTTACTGCAGTCGTGGGATAGATGGAGGGCAGGCTAAGGTTTTGATTTCCATCAGTCATTTCATATCAATAACGACCTCTTAGCCATCAATTTATGCTTTACTTGACGTGCCTCATGTTGACAAGTTTGATTTTGATGGATAGATAACAATTTTCCCCGTTTGGCCTTTTTGATGGTTAAGAGAATCTAGGGTTTGATTCGCAAGCTACCAAAAGCTGGGCTTTTCAGTGGCTAATGAACCGTTGACACATTCGCCCAAGCCACCTAAAGACCCCTTTCCAAATTTTATCAATAATGTAGTTAATGAGCTTTGGGTGGTTAATTGTCTTCTCGGACCCATTTCTAAACCACCGAAATCAAGGCTTTTCGGTGGCTAATGAACTATTGGTAAGTTCACCTAAGCCACCGAAAGCCCCCTTTCCCAGATTTTATAAAAAACGTGATCAACAGGCTTTTGGTGGTTAATCGTGGTCCTGCGTTGAAACTGTTAGCTGCGGAAAGCTGGGCTTTTCAATGGCCAATGAACTGTTGGAAAGTTCACCTAAGCCACCAAAAGCTAAACTTTCAAATTTCTTGAAAAACAGAACACCAGATATTCCAACTTTGTTAGTCACCCAAACATACTTCATAATATGCCTTGAAATCTTCATCACTATGCAAAAATAAATTGTATGAGTGGACCTAGTGAAAACTAATTTATTTTAGGAGATAACATAGTGGAGAATCTTGAGTAACTCATTTTCAGTGACGATCTCCATCAATCACGTGTTATCATTATCATCCACAAAACAAGGAAAAAATGTACAACTTGCCCCTGTCCCATTAGGAATAGGGATCCACAAAAACTGTACCAATTTACAAAAAGAAGGTTCTTTTAACCATTTAGGATTAAATTTTAAAGGACTGGGAGGTTTCCTACTGCTCCCCTGAATCTCAAAAAAAATAGAACAATGATCAGATTCTCCCCTGCACACCACCCATTGACGAACCACATCACACTCCAAAACCAAACGATCTACAACCAAGAATTTGTCCAGTCGCTTAGCCACTTTATTCTCACTTGTCCTCTTATTCCACCACATTGGAGAAAGATTTATAGAAGCAATATCCAACAGATCATGATAGGCAAAGGCATTAGAAAAAAATATGTCAAAGTATCTAGAACCACCTTAGGTCCCCAAACCTCAACACATCCCAAGGATAGGTTAAAGTCACCTCCCGATTAGAGACAAAAGCCTTGTTTAAAAGAGAATTCCAAAAAGGCACCCTATTCACATAAGCTCCATAAATGTTCAAAATGGTCAACACCTTCCCAAGGTGTGCATCAAAAAGATCCAGACAAATACCAGAGGAAAAACTCCACATACCATAACAACGACAACTGTTCAAGTTCCACCCCGAGGCTAAAACACCAAAGCATCCACACACATCCACCGCAACAAACTGCCAACCGAGAAGCATGGTTTCTAAAATACAAGACACTTCTTCATTCAAGCCCAAATTCTTTTGAAGAAGAACCACATCATGTTGATTGAACTCAATCAAACACTGAAGAGACGATTTTTTGGATAGGTTCGCCAACCCACAACAGTTGAAGGACATAATCTTCATGTGATAACCCCATCCAAGGCTTTCACTACCCCAAGTGCCCAGTTGAGAGAATACTATTTCACCGACGCCACATCCAATAGAGCACGCTCTTGTACACGCAAGAAGTGTGATTTTATCCCACGACTCCTCATACAAGAGCAACCACGAGAGATTACAGATAAACCTTTTACCCAGGTGTCCTCACCTAACACCTCACGATTTCTTAGATTGTAACAAATGCTCCACCCCTCGGACGTGCTAGACGAAGAAGGTTCAGTGGAAATAATCGAAGGAGACAAAAAATAACTCTTCCTAGGAATCAAACAGGGTATTCCACCAGAAATAAGGGGAAAGATGACTAAGATAGAGGAGACCACCATATAATCATCCATACAAAAAGGAACATTGAAAGTAAAATCAGAGGATAACAATTAACAAACGTACCCGGAGGATTCGCTAAATTAGTCGACCGAGAAGTGAGAATAGACACATCAACTGCACTTTTAGCAGAAGGAACATGAACGTGATCAGTCGAAGTAATAGGATTCTCCTCATCCCCAGTCTCCCGAACACCAATGCACAGAGAGTGTCCTCCTGACACCTCCCCCTCCGAGATGGATACATGGACAAACCCGGCTTCATCCGAGACATGCTGCCATTAAACTGCCCTTTTCCCCGAAAAGGTAAAGTGCATGAATCCAACAAGTGTCTATACGCATGACATCGATGGCACCGAAAGAGGACACCTTCATAATCCATAATTTGTGTAATAGTACCCGATAGAGTCTGAATTTGAATGTCCATTGAAATCCAGAGTTTAATATCAATCTTTACCAAAAACCGAGCCACCGTCATAACCCCTGATGACTAAAAATATAGGTATGCAGTGACAAAATCTCCCAAGAAGTTACCAATCACAACGAAGCAAGAAGATGTCCAAATATACATGGGTAAACCTGGTAGCCGAAGCCACAAAGGTTCCAGCGCCACCTTCTCCGTTTTTGCATCAAATAGTGGATCCCATCGTTTCAGAAACAGAGGAATACCATCCATACTCCACTGAAGACCAAGAACCCTATCCACCATTTCACTAGAGTCAAATATGAAGGATAACCAACCTTTCTCCAGCACACTCGTATAGTTAAACCAGGGCAAAAACTCCCCCCACCGATCCACCACCCATTGATTTAGAAAATCCCAACCAAAATTTCTACCATGAGCCCGCCCCACCACTGTTGTCGCAACTAAATACACTACATCATCCATATGGACGTCCACCCCTAGAACCAGAGAATCACGATGATCCCTAGATTTAAAACAATGCATTTTTTTAAGCAAGGGTTTTCCCCGAACCAAGGTTGCCTTTGAAAGAGAGAGGGATGAATCAACCTCAGTACTGTTCACCTCTGCTTCAACTGGAGATCCACCCAAATCACTCGCCTGAGAAAAAGAAAGATCCACCGAAACAAAACCCACATCCAGACGTCGACAAGGTTCTCGTTCAGACCCAGCAACAAATAAATCACCCACCGAGAAAGAAGAAGGAATAGTCACCGACTTAGGTATAAAACCCAGCTCTAGTTGACCAAGGTACAAAACCATAGTAAGGTCATCAGTGGTGACAAAGGGAAAAGACATCGAAGGAGCTAAATCAACACCAACACACCCAAAATCCGCCAAATCCTCAATCACCCTGCCAAGAGGCTCAAATGAAACAAAAAATGCCAGGTCCTTCGCTTCTCCAGCCAAATATGTAAACTCAGGTTGAGAATTCGCTTGAGGGTTAGTTAACCGCCCAAGAAAATCTGAGACGAGCCCAAATCCCAAAGTAGGGCCAAATGTTCGGTCAGGCTCCAAGAGAGGACCCCCTCCTGTCGCTGTCGGTGCAGTTTAATGACACCCATCATGGTTGAAAACTCTGTATCCTCCATGAGGGTGCTTCAACCCCCAAAGGTATGGAGGGAAGAAACAAAAACTGACGGACAAGCCAACAAAACTCCGAAAGGAGAGGGAATCATAGTGTAATCCATCCGGCTAAACAACGTGTAAGCAACCCTTAATTGTGCCCCATAGATTCCCTCCACGCCCAAAACGTCGTGCCTCGATCCAGAAGGTAACCCAAAAACAAGTATATGCTAGCAAACCCTAAGAGCCATTGAGGAAAAATTGCAGAGCCATCAAAATGATTGAAAGAGCATCAATCAATGATAGAGACACTTATAATAAGGTTAATTATTATTTTAATATTTTTGAATGGTGATAATCAAGATAGATTTATTTTAATCTTGGATTATCAAGCATTGAGAGGGATCCAATTTCTTGAGGTGATTTTTTTTTAAACTTAACACCTCCAAAAATTGGATCCCTCTTGGAGCTTCATAGATATAAGTTTAAGATGGATGTTTTATTTTTTTATTTTAAGATTTGATGTGGAATTTTTTAATTACTTTTCATTTGGTTTTCATTTTTTTTTTTTTCCAGCTTGTTGCCACCTAATTTGCACCTCGGGTCACGTGGCAAAAATCTTCAAGCCACTGGGTGCGACCTTGGGAGCAAGCTCAAGCCAAGTGTTGTCACCTGATACTAAGCTCCTCCATCCATGCTAACTCCTAGCGAAGCCAGGGGGGTGGTCTCTAATAAAAGAAAATCTAAGGTTTTTATTCTAAAAAAAGAGTAAAGAATCTAGGAGTTAAACATGCAATGGATTAAAACCTTAGCAACAAGTTACTGCAAATTTAATTATAATAACATCAACATTGATAATTCAAACACTATTCATGACAATATGTGGAAATTGGTTTAACCATAAAAATGTGGAAGACCAATGCCAATGAATATGGAGTGCTTGTGTATAAGGGTTGATGTTGTAATCTCACTGAAAGTATTGCAGTGTCTCATTGGTAAGTTTTAAGATTTATTAGATGTGTTATTTAATGAGTGGGTAAATTGGGGTTTGGCCCAATAAGTCAAGTTCCTTTAAATTGAGTGCTAGATCAGTTTTACCAAGTGTCAAACGAGTTGAGACATAACCTGCGTGGAGTATCCCTTGACTTTGTGGTAGTCACCCTTTGTGACCTCCCGAATTCTCAAGAAAGTAACTTGTACGGATTTTCCTATTAATCTAGTCACCAAACTTCCTTTCTGAAGCAGTCAAACTGATAAGATAAAGCCACTGTGGGTCAAAGCATACAAGAAGAAAGGCCTTGGTTTGTTTTATTAAAACTAGGCGTGATCTTTATTGACAAACCACTCACGACTAAGAATCTCTTTTCCCCTTTTGGGATACTTGGGAGAGCACAGTAGGGTTAATTTTAAAATGCTAAAATAAATGACAAAAAGAAATTGTTTTTAGTCATTCCTACCATGAATCTCTTTCCCCTTTCGGGTAACTTGGGAATGTGTGGGTTTAGTATTTCATTTCCATGAAGCAAAATTAATAACCAAATAAGAAAGCAAAAATAAGCTAAAGAAAAAAATAAACTATGAAAAATCACACCGACATGGATCCCGCTAGGGGGGATGGGGAGTGGTCTCTTAAGAGCCTACTCGAAACTTTATTAAAATTAACTCTAGAGAAATGCACTTTGGTCCTTATAACTTGTATCCAAAGGCTTACACTCGATTAAAAAAAATTGGTGAAAGGGGAACTCTGTTGAGCTCTTAATGGTCAATTTTCTCGCAAAACGACCAGAGTTTCCTTTTGTTTTTTGTTAAACCTACAAAAATCAGCAAGCTATCAAATGCAAAAGATGCTCAATAGTGTCTTTGAACAACCTCCAAAAAAATCCTAAAAAAAAAAAGTTAAACTATGAATAAAAATTGTAAAATTTAATTAAGTGAGGCAAGCTAGAGAGCTTCTCTTCTTAGGATCTTTGCTTACCTCTTTAAGAGAATGGAAAGCAAACAAGAAAGCACTAAATGTCAGATAAACGATTTAAAGCTCAAAACATTCTCTTAATCAAGTACTTTATATATAAGCTTTAAACTTGCAAGAAGAGTGCTAGATCTATTAGATTTGAAATTTAAAATATAGATCTAATAACAAAAAGGAACTTGTAACCGAAATTAAATTTTAAAAGACTCGTGGATCAAAAATTGAGGAACCGAGGTTGAGCAAGAAAGTAAAAGGAGAGAAAGCACCTTCTCGGTGAGATGAGAGGGATATTGTTTCTCTTATTTTGAAAGTTACTAAATAAAAGGTAGAGCCCATTTGCTCATCAATACTCCATCTTAGATTTCCTGCCAAGAAATTTCAACACTTGCAAAGGGGATTAAAAATACCTTTGTAATTTGATAAGAGACAACCTAACAAACATAGATTCAAACTATATATCATATATTATCATGTAGTCTCTTACAACATCCAATAAGAAAGCAACCTATCAAGAATTACTTCTTATTCTTATACCGAAATATAAATTCTCTATGAAGACAAGATGATCCCAAACATGTACAAGCATAAAAGAAAAATAATGCAAATTACCTCAATACTTAGAGAAAACTCCATCCTAACATCCATATACCTCGCACAAAAATTGCCTCCAAAGTATTTTATAAACAATACTCGGAAAAATATTACAATGAGTGCAAGCAGAGGTTCCACCTTCTGATGCATTACACCGACAAAGTTCCTTGTTCATATAGAATTCTAGAGCCTAGGGGGCACATCTCAAGAGGGAGTTGAAGTGGAGTTTACTTGAGTTGATTAATTTGTCAATTTGTCACATCATTAGCATGAATTTGATGTTTTGATGCCCTTTTAGCGATAAATGGATCTACGTGATTAATTTAATCACCAGAAGCATATGAAAAGTGGTACCTAAGGTAAAGAGGACACTCTGAGTGTGAAAACGAGCATCCCCGCGCCTAATTCAGCCTTCGAATCGATCTTTTATGCCCTTTACAAGTTTTTTAATTAAACCATTAAAAATGACCTAAGATTGTGAGAGAAAAAAAATTCTCGAAAGAAAAAAACAACCTAGGGGGGCCTAGCACATGTCCAATCGACTCAATAACAATGTGTATCACGTTCATATACATTGACACATGAACTTTAATAACTTCCTAGGGTGTAACCACCAAGACGACCATTCCAACTTTGGAGGAGCAAGTGAAAAACTTGAAAATTATACGTTGCTTATTCAACATTACATAATTAACAAGAGAAAAAACACCTTCGAATAATTGGCTTGTTAACCAAGTCGTAGGAAGCCAAGTTCTTTACAAAAAACCCATGTTAGCACATTTTTTACAATTTCCCCGTAGGGTATGAACATGTGGTAAAAAAGTGAAAAAGGGCCCTAGAAAGCCTAAATAGATTTCTGAACTATGACTTTGAACAAGTATTTGTTCATCTTTGGTGGCTCACTTGAAAGTACAACTGAGTGCAACTCAAGTGGTAAAAGAGCCGACATGAATTTTTTTAATTACTTTTTATTCGATTATATTTTTTATTTTATAAGAAGACATTAATTTTTTAATTACTTTTATTTATTTATTTTAATTACATAATACTACATTAAGTGACAATATCTCACCTATACTAGATTGTAAACACCTTACACTCTCAACACAATAATTAATTTTTGTGAAAAATGATTTTACATAAATTTTATTTAATTTTTCTCATTATATTAATATGTAAAATTACATTTATTAATTACAATTTAGTAAAAATGACAATTACAAAAGCCTTACTCGATGCATTAAATAACTAAAGTAACCTTTTGATATAACATCTGTTGAAGCCTACTTATATATTTTTTTCAACATCACTCAGATATCTTCTAGTAAAACGAGGGCAGGGACTAATAAGGATGAAGACAAATTTTGAAAAAAAAGGTAAAAAAAGGGACTAATAAGCAAAAGTTATCATTCCAACTTAATCTTTATAGTAACGATTCATCTCTTTAAACTAATTTTAATAGAAGAATAAGATAGCAAAATAAAGATAAGTACCTTTTTTTTCAAAGAAAATAAATCTATACATATATATTAAAGATGAGCACTTCTCTCATTTTTACCTTCTTCACATAAAAGAAAAGACTATATCTATAATTAAAACTATCGCAAATAAATATTTATTAATTTTATAAATCTTTAATTCATTTTATCTATATTTTTGGATGGGGGCCTTGTCGACTATAATGAAATAGATGTTCATAAAGATATTATTATTGTTTTTTAATAATAACAAAATGTTTTTTTTCACTGAAATAGGTAGAAGTTTTATAATATAAAAAATGTCAAATGTAAGCAGTTAGTTAAATATAACTAAGTGGACAAAACATCTGAATCAGAGAGGAGAGATAGTCTATGTATGTTATAGAAAAAATGGAGCATAAGTGCTCTAATAAAGCTGGGAACTTGAAAATATAAATTCTAAATATAGTTCAGTTAGCATAAAACCGAAAAAGACAAACAAACTGACCCAACAGGAAATGGAAAAACATGATTTAGTGGCTTGAATAATTGCCGCGGGAGGGCTCGATTCCTTTCCCTTCCACTATCTTCTACTTCTCCTCCACTTCATGGAGAACACAATGTTCAAAATCCATAACATCCATTTGAATTTCGATTTGTAGTAGTCTATTCGCAAGATCCTGAGAAATCAGAGATTGCTCTTTTAACATGGTTGTGGTTGACTCCTTGTGTTCTTTTTGGACAACTCTAGTTTCTTGGACAAATTCCTCTAGTTGCTCCAACTTATCATTGGTTTCCACCGGGTGGTTTCTCAGCTTGCGTTTCTGAGCCTTCACATCTTCCTTTACCCTTCGTAGATTTCTTCCCATAGATTCCCTTGCATGCTTCGGGCAATAGTCTTGGCTTTCCTCACTAGAATCCATAGTCCTGTGAAAAGAGTGGGTTCCCTTGAATATAGGTCGAGCTTCTGCGAATTATTTGCCTTCATGAGTCGAGAGAGAAAAATTAACATACAGGAGAATGGAGCTACCAGAATAGTCGGACGTTCCTTCCCTATCAATGAAAGGTCGGGGGATAGGCCATGGCTTGTGCGACCAAATTGGGAGATCCCGGGAGCCATAATTCATTTCTATGTTGTCGTTGAGCACGATGTAATTGGTACCATAGATTTGACACTCATCCCTCTTCCAAATACGATCTGCAACCAAGTGAAATATACTCACATTCTCGGCCTTTAATCCATGGCCTCTGCCTGTCCTAGTTATGTCCCATCGCCACACACCCCTTCCCACGCCTGATAAAGACATGCAACTAACACCTAGCAAGAGGGTGAATCAAGTCCCGCTAAGGGAGTGGGTCCAAGAGCACCACGTGATCATCCATCACAAGAGTTCCCGAGGTTAAGGCTACCGCTAGGTTGGCATTGAAGTAAGCCTCTGAATTATTCAATGAAGGACGTGAAGAAAAAAGAAGTTGGAATTTGGTGGCAAGCTAGTGTACTTTGCACACTATTTGCTTTAAGCGGTTTTCTTTGGGGAGAGATCTAGAAACCATTAGAGAGATGAGTCTTTGAGAGTCTCCAATGACTCAGGCTTGCATAATACCTTTCCTTTTCGGTTGTTTAATTCCCTATAGTAGCGCCAGAGCTTCAACTTGGTTATTAGTTGCATTACCAAGCCCCCAAGCATACTTCAAGTCTATTGTTCCATTGGGACGAGTAATTGTCCCTCCCTCTCCTGCCGCCCCTAGATTCCCTTTAGCAGCACCATAAAAGGAAATACTAAAAAGAGGAGAATCGTGTTTTCATTGGGAGAAATGCTTCCCTTCAAGTCTTATCTTCCACTTGGCTAGTTTAAAAGAGTCTTCCGGTTCAACGAGTGTGAGACCTAGCTGGTGAGCCCAGTACAAATCTTCGAAAGATAAAGAGGGGAGCCTGGTAATGGACGTCTTGGCCTGCATGAACTCCTTGAGGATATTTTTTATCTAGGATACAACCTGGGCTGGAACTGTGGCTTTGTCTCTAAAATCCTGGAGTTTCTTTCAAGCCAAAATTTCTAGAGGATGAATTTAGGAATTGTCATCCAAACTATTTTAAAGCAACCTATTTTCGAGAGGGGGTGTGGGAATAGAGTGCCCCATTTAGAGAGAAGAGACAAAATGTTGCCAGGGATTCGCACATTATCCCAACAACCAAACACCGACTGCCATATTTTCTTAGCATAGGGGAAATTTAGGAAAATATGATTAGCAGTTTCTTCTTGTTGAAGGCAGAGAACACATCTCGAGGGACCTGATAATCCCTTTTTGTACAAATTCTCGTTGGTGAGAATGCTTTGATGACCTAGAGTCCAAATGAAAATGTCTATTTTAGGGAGACTTTTAGTTTTCGAGAGACCATTCCATAATGCAGGATCAACAGGGGCAGTAGGAATCACTTTTAATAACCTATAACAAAGAGCCTCCGAGTAAAGGCCCGAGCCTTCCCCCCAACGTCTAGAGTCTTTCTCCATTGATTATGTAAGGGATTTTCCTTTTAGTGAAGAGAGAAAGTAGCTCCAGGCCAGCCGCAGGGGATCTGAGGGTTCCACCTACTTCCATCCAGTCCAAGAACCTTCTTCAAAATCCCATTGTGATAGATCCCAGAGCATCTTAATGACTTGGGAGTCCATCTAGACTTTTAGAGGGGTTGTGTCCACCATGCTAGATAAAGGCTCACTATACATGATCTTGTCTTCCCAAATATTGATAAGCTTCCCATTCCTAGGTACCAAATAAAGGTTGCTTTGATAAAAGGGCAGGGTTTTTTTACAGAGTTGGAAAATTGGAGAACCCTTCCCCACCCTAGGAGGGGAGTCTAGACTCCTAATCCTAGGGTCCGAGAAGTATTTTTGCAAAATAACTTGCTTAATCCAGCTATTTCTTCAAGAGACCTGCCTCCAAAGAAATTTTGCTCCGAGAGGCAAGGTTTTGAGTTTTGAAATCCTTTATTTTGAGCCCCCTCTGTTATATTTTTATCATTCAAGCTAGCATTATGATCTTAGGATCTTTAATTGAGAGAATAACATGCACAGTAATAAAACACAAGAGACAAGAGACACAAAGAATTTCCTCAGGGAAACCATAAAGGAGAAAACCCCTCAACTTCCTCGGAGATAGAATCAACACCAAAAGTAAAACCCGAAAACATAAAGATGATCTCTTGACAGCAGTAGTCTCTCTCTTGTCCCAACAACTTCTCTCTCTCACTCATGCGCCCCAATGAGTGAGTGTGTGTGTGATAAATAGAGAGGCTCACTCTCTATTTATATTCTTTCATTCACTTGAAGCCCACTCCAACATGTCGGCCTCACTTAACAATTACTTACTAGAGACGACATCTCTAGGAGTGTCTAATAACGCTAGTGCCCCACAACTTGTGGAGATTTTGCCTCCTTCGACCAACAAGGAGGGTTATCCTTAACACAACGGTCGGGACTATTGCCCCAACTTACAATGACTCACCTAGAGTCGACTTCTCTAGGATAGTCTAATAACCCTAGGGCCCCACAACTGCGGGGACTTTAACCCTTGACCAATAGGAGGGTTACCCACAATGACTTGACCTGACTTGTTTACATTATAGAAACTCCCGATCGGAACATCGGGGCATGACATGACTCAAATACATTATAGACACATCCCAGAATAAACATTGGGGTACAATACATAAGATATATGGATGAATACATTCCGAAGTTACAAATACATTAACACTCCCTCTTAACCAGGAAGGTATTCTCTCGACACAATTTATCAGCACAAGTCTTCTTCTCTGTATCATCTGGATCATCATTGAGTTCTCATCATCTTCATCTGGATCTGGATCATCATTGGATTTGGATCATCATCACTGGATCTAGATCATCACTGGATTTGGATCATCATCACTGGATCTGGATCATCACTGGATCTGGATCATCACTGGATTTGGATCATTGCTGCTGGATCATTACTGCTGAATCATCATCACAGGTGCTATCTCATGATTCTTCTCGTCAGAGGAAGTTCTACAGAGCCAACCCTTTTTCATGCTGGTTGTAGGCCTAGCCTCCATGTAGGTCTTCTTCAGCGCTTATATCTGACCCTAAGTCAGAATGGCCCGCCCAGCACTTACATATGACCATGAGAGGAACACATCCAACACCATGTCAGAAAGCCACGCCCATCACTCACATCTGACCATGTGGGAACACATCCCACAACCCTATCAGAAATGCCTAGCACTTACATTCACCAGCATGATAGGACACACCTACTATCATCCGTGAAAAGGCACAACACTCACATCCACCAGCATGATAGGACACACCTACTATCATCTGTGGAAAGGCTCAGCACTTACATCCACCAACATGGTAGGACACACCTACTATCATCTGTGGAAAGGCACAACACTTACAATCACCAGCATGGTAGGACACACCTACTACCATCTGTGAAAAGGCACAGCACTTACAATCACCAGCATGGTAGGACACACCAACTACCATCTATGAAAAGGACGACACTTACATCTGACCATGGAAGGAAATTAATCTTCTCACCATGTCAGGTGCCTCCATTCTCCCAGGGAATGGCAACAACCCTTATATTTGATCAAGTGGGAACACATCCCTCAATCACATCAGAATGGCCATGCACTCATATCTGATCATGTGAGAACACACCCCATAGTCATATCAGAATGGCCCTCAATCCTAGACTGAGCTTTCCTGGTAACTGACCAGGTACCTCCATTCAAAGAATGGCAACAACCCTTATATCTGATCAACTGGGAACACATCCCTCAATCACATCAGAATGGCCATGCACTCACATCTGATCATGTAAGACTACATCTCATAGTCATATCAGAATGGACCTCAGTCCTAGACCGAGTATTCCTGGTAACTGATTAGGCACCTCGATTCAGAGAATGGAAATAGCCCTTATATCTGATCATGTAGGAACCAATCCTCTCACCATGACAGAATGGCTCAGCCCTTACATCTGACCATGGAAGGAACCAATCCTCTCACCATGTTAGAATGGCTCACGGACTCGTCACTTCCCCTTGGAAGGAACCTCGATCTGGAGAACACCAAGCTTCTCCCTGAAGTACTCAAACTTCACTCTGGCTAATGGCTTCATCAACACATCAGCTATATGTTCGTCCATCTCAACATACTAGAGATTCAGTGCTCCTCTCTGCACCATATCCCTGATATAGTGATACTTGACCTCGATATGCTTTGACTTGTCATGGAACACCGGGTTCTCTTACAACTTCACACAACTCTGGTTGTCACAATATATACAAGTAGCATCCAACTGAAGATCAAATAAACCAGACAGCAGCTTCCTCAGCCATACTGCCTCACAACTAGCTGAACAAGCTGTGCGACATACTCTGCTTCAACTGTACTTAGTGCCACACAGGACTGCTTCCTACTAAACCAAGAGATCACACCTGATCCCATATTGAAGTGCTCTTCCTATCTATGGCACTACCTGCCCAATCTGAATCAACACAAGCCTCTAGGTTAATCTTCTAACTCACCTCATACTTGAGCCCATAATCAACTGTACCCTTCAAGTACCTCAGAATATGCTTTGCAGTAATCAAGTGAACATGTCTCGGATCTGTCAGGAACTGGCTCAAGGTGTTCACAGCAAAGCAAATATTTGGTCTCATGTTCGTCTGGTACATCAAGGACCCAACCATCTGACGATACATCGTAGCATCAACCGCTTCTCATGATGCATCACTCAATAACTTCAGGTTCGATGCCATAGGTGTGGTCATGCAGTCCATCATCCTGGACCTCTTCAAAATCTCTACTGCATACTTCCATTGTCCACACCTCCATGCCTAGAAAATAGTGCATCGACACATAACAGGAGCATCACTGGTCTTCCGCCTTCAACCTTGAAGCAAAGGTTGGAATCCACTTTACTCTCAGTAAAGCCTAGAGTCATCAGCAATCTATCCATCCTGTCATACCATGTCGAACCTTAGGATCTTCTGCAGTCACTCCCTCTTAAGCGGGGCATCATACTCCCTCTGTCTTCTGTACTGTATGCACTGAAACATTCTGTACCAGAGTGATAAGTAGCTTCATATGCTACTAATATTCTATGTATCCATCTAGGATCACTGGATACCAAGATCCTCTATCTTGAACTTTTTCAAAAGTTCTTCTTGCACCCATTTGGGAGCTTGTCATCCTCTATAGGATTTCATCTTCAACCTTGTAGCAAAGGTTAAGATCTTCATCAAGCTCATCATGTATGTGTTATCCCATGGGTGTCTTCTGAACTCATACAAGGCCTTCTTTTCGTGAGAAGCCTCATGCTACGAATCTTGGCTTGTATCCCACGATGTTTCCATCTACTGCATGATGGAACTACGAAGTTCCCTTCATCTATCGATACTGCATCCTAGACATCATTCTTCTTGAACTGGTGTTCCCTTTCTTCTTGGTTACTTCTTCATAGCTGGAAGGTTTTGCATCAATGATGTTGCTGTATTCGTTATATTATTCTTCATCTTGAACTGTCGTCACTTGTTCTTTGGAACAAGTCTCATCCTTCTTTGCATATAGGCGATTATGCGCAATCTTTCCTACAATTCAAATGCATTAGTTGTATGGTTAGAAACATTTCATAAAGCATATTCATACTGGAAAATTCTTATGCATAAATATATGATCATGCAACTACTTTAGCCAATACAACATTCATCCATATCTCACAGAAACTTTCTAGATGCCTTCCATCTCTAGCAGGACAACATTGAGATTGTGCACTAATCCAATATGTCAGCAAAGAGGTTTCATTCTAGATAAGTAGAAATGGAGAGTTGTATAGCACCATAAGCTATTTACCCATCACATGCATATTAGTAGTATACTGTCATTAATGAAAACATTCTATCATGCATAATACATCAACTGAATATAAACAAATTGCATAACAAAAAAAAAACAATATCATGAAATGACAATTGAATACTTATCTTTATTTGTTTCGTGGGTAGACTCCTTTTTGAGCCTTCAACTTCATCATCTTCTTCATTCATAATTGCATTGTTTCTTATCCAAATTCCAAGGTGGATAAGAGGTTCTTCAAGAGTTGAGTTCTTCATATTCCTCATCGCTTGAGGGATCTTCTTTGAATCATGAAATCTTTATCTTCAGTTGCTCCCATCTTCTTTTCTCTTATTATGAGTTGCGTTTCTTCTTCTTCCTAGAGTCTGCTGAAAGTAATCACTTCCTTCTAGCACACATTCCTTGCATGAATGAATCCCATGATCCCGGGAGGCCATTCAAGGTGGCTATCACCACTTCTGCACTTTCTACTGCTTCAAGTTGTTATTTGATTTGAGAGACCCTTGTAAAGTATGATTGTATGGTCTCTGCATTCTGGATCTTCACATTCTTCAACAGGTTTCTTAAGGTCATATTCTGATTTATGTTCTTCCCTTCAAATAGCTTGGTCAAGGAATCAAACATCTTCGGTGTCTTTAGGGAAGACACTTGTGGTACAAGTTGATCTGTGATTGAATCAACAATGATCTTCTTGGCCTTGACCAAGTTCTTCTGGTGTAAGGATTTTAGCCTCATCTCCCTCTGGAACTGGAACCTCTCTACTTATGTAGGTGTCCAATTCATTTTCTTCAAATAGATCATATACTTCCATGCTTGGAAGTTGTCAACTTCACCAATCTTATCATCAAGCTGATGTGATAGATCACTTTGAAATGAGAACCTCAAATGAAAATAGCAAAAGATTAGATCTTATCGATTTGAGGTGTTCGTCCTGGTTCCAGAGCTGGCTGATTTAGGGTTTGTCAGAGAAACCCTAATTTTCAAAACTTGGAATCTTTTAGATCTGATTGGATAGAAAGATAGATCTCTTCAAGTTGAGCTGTCCAATGTACTCCTTTTATGAAAACAATGGAGGGAAGCTCCCGAAACAGGAAGCCCTAGTTTACTAATTTATTCTGCAGAAATTCCTAATACTATTTCTACTATATCTCCAAAATTACTACTCCTCTATGCATGAAACTTTGCACTGAGATAGCCTCGCCTGTCCCTATTCCAACACCACAGGTTTCATAAGAATTGGTTTCACCAATTGGGACTTATGACCGTTTTCCCAAGGTGACCTGTTTCAGGACTGTTCAGAACAACAAAGTTATACGGACTTCCACATATCACTGTTTCATCTTCTAGGTCTGAAACTCATACCATAGAAATCACAATCCATTCCCTTTTTGGAACATATTCAAAAATTTCATTTGGACCTTTGTAGCCCACGATATAGCAATTCTCCCCAGGTATCCTGTTTAGGGATGAATCTTGGAAGAGGCTAGAACCCTAACTTTGAGGGATCATATCTCCTAGGATATAGCGAATCCGAGGCTGAATTTTGGACACAATGTAAATCAGGATTTTATCGTCGTTTTGTGAAAGTTTTATCTCTTGAGCCTTCTCCAATCCCGAGATATAGCGAATCTACCAAAACTTATCATTTTTAGTATTTTAGGGTTTTTCCAACTAGGGGTCAAACTAGAGTTTGACTTTTCTGAAGTTATACCCAACCAAAAATCTCGACCCAGGTCTCTAAACTTTGATTTTAATGAGGAGAGAAATCCTATGCTGGGCTCACTCAAAAATTCCTCTTCTGTAAGAAGCCCTAATTTCCTGCACC
This sequence comes from Pseudotsuga menziesii, assembly GCA_001517045.1. NCBI lineage: Eukaryota > Viridiplantae > Streptophyta > Pinopsida > Pinales > Pinaceae > Pseudotsuga > Pseudotsuga menziesii. The sequence continues at coordinate 1,017,751 of LPNX010750625.1, forward strand.
AAAAACTAAAAATGTCCGGAATCGAATTCCACTTCGACAAAAAGATGCGCACTTCAATGGAGAGTCAGCCTAGCATACTTTTCCTGATGGATTGTGGAGAGAGACCCAAAAAGTAAGAAGCCCTAGCTTATGTAGCTGCACAATGTCTTCTTCTCAGGTTAGCTCTGATACCATGTTAGATTTTTATCATTCAAGCTAGCATTATGATCTTAGGATCTTTAGCTAAGAGAATAACATGCACAGTAATAAAACACAAGAGACAAGAGACACAAAGAATTTTCCTCGGGGAAACCATAAAGGAGAAAACCCCGCAACTTCCTCAGAGATAGAATCAACACCAAAAGTAAAACCCGAAAACATAAAGATGATCTCCCGACAGCAGTAGTCTCTCTCTTGTCCCAGCAACTTCTCTCTCTCACTCATGTGCCCGAATGAGTGAGTGCGTGTGTGATAAATAGAGAGGCTCACTCTCTATTTATATTTTTTCATTCACTTGAATTCCACTCCAACATGTCGGACTCACTTAACAATTACTTACTAGAGACGACATCTCTTGGAGTGTCTAATAACCCTAGTGCCCCACAACTTGTGGGGACTTTGCCTCCTCCGACCAACAAGGAGGGTTATTCTTAACACAACGGTGGGTACTATTGCCCCGAATTACAATGACTCACCTAGGGTCTACTTATCTAGGATAGTCTAATAACCCTAGGGCCCCATAACTGCGGGGACTTTAACCCTTGACCAATAGGAGGGTTACCCACAATGACTTGACCTTACTTGTTTACATTATAGAAACTCCCGATCGAAACATCAGGGCATGACATGACTCAAATACATTACAGACACATCCCAGAATAAACATCGGGGTACAATACATAATATATACGGATGAATACATTTCGAAGTTACAAATACATTAACACCCCCTTCCTTGTATGGTTTAGTTATCTTCTCCCAACTGACAAGGGCAAGTTTCTTCTCATTATGCTTAAGTCCTTTCTATATGAACTTTCATATTTCTTTTTCCATGAGTTGTATGATACATGCAGGTGCTAATAACATGGAGCATTGATATATAAGCAGACTAGAAAGAACAGATTTGTTGAGAACTAATTTACTTGCCAAGTTGAGCTAGCTTGTACCCCAAGAGAGAAGCTTTTGTTTGAACTTTTCCACCAACGGGAGGCAATCCGAGCTACAGGAGGAGTTTAGGAAAATTGGCATTCCAAGGTATTTGAAAGAGGCCTATTCCAGTTGACCATGGAACCCAAGGATTCTAACTAAGGTGCTTAGATCCCAAGCAGAAATGTTCCAACTATAGATTTTTCTTTTCCCTGTGTTGAGACTACTTCCATAGACTTCACATAAGGAGTCAATATCATATTTAAAGAGTTGGGAAATATGGGGGGATTCTCTATCCAGAAGGAGAGTGTCATCAATGAATTGTGCGTGGTTAATATCACTCACAACCGGGGTGAATTGTAGACATACAATTTATGCTCATTTCTTCTTTTTTCCAGCAAAAAACTTAACACTGAGGCTTGAAGAAAAAAACATAGGGGAGAGAGGACACCCTTGTCTAAGGCCCTGGAGGCTCTCAAGAACAAAGTTGCTCTACCATTCACCAAAGGGCCAATCCAATGTTCTTTGATACATGCCTTTATCCAAGCTGTAAAATCTTTGACAAACCCAAATCTCTCTAGGACAACTAAAATGAAAGAATGTATGACTTGATCAAAAGCACTAGCGATATCTATCTTAATGACCATCCCTTTTTCCTTTCTAGCAATGATGGAATGGATAGCCTCTTGAAAAAGGATTATGTTGTCCATAATTTGTCGACCTTTCACAAAATCTCCCTGATTCTCAGGGATAAGCTTTGGCAGCACCACTCGTAATCTGTTGGCGATGACTTTGCTAACAATCTTGTAACCTATATTGCACAACGAGATTGGTAGAAAACGATCCCAGGTCTTTGCCCCATCTTCCTTAGACATAAGGGTGTAGCGTAAAAACTTCTTAATGCCCGTAATAAATCTAAAATTCCCACAAGTAATCGATAGCCCACATTATGATAAGTAATAATACATAGATTGAATAATAGATGGTGTAAATTACAATGAATGACCCGATTAAATATAGCTTAAGCACATTTATTGAGGAGTCACATCTCCTCATAATTTATAAATAATATTTATTTAGTGATTATTGTAAATTATTAGATATTTATGATTTTATGTTTGCAACACTGTCTTCCCCTTAAAGGAAGCTTTGTCCTAAAAGCTTTCTTTAGTGAAGGACTTATCAGTTATTTTTGTTCGTAACATTTTCTCATGTCTCTCTGAACCTGTAACTACGACACTTGACGAGACATGGCGATATAATTTTTGAATCCTTGAACTGAAATGTCGCATTTCGTAGGAAGTTATCCATCTGAGATTTGCTTTCATCAGAGCTTACAGTTGGTTTCCTTGCTGAATAAATCTTCTTGTTTTATGTTTAGGTTGTAGATTTTGTGTTTTTTTTCGCATCTGAAATCATAACTTCTCCATTTATGTTCATTTGGACCCTATCGTTAGTCAAAATTATTATTATAGTTGGGGTGTCAATAAGGAGTTTTTAATGTTTGTTGTTCTGCTCGATTAACTTCTTTTTAAACTGTGATGAGGTCTAAATTTGTTTTTGTTTTTTCTTTATCAACTTGAATTTGTTTTTTGTTGAGTCTAGATGCTTCCTTCTGGATTTGTGCAGTTTGAATATTCTCTACCCTTTCATCTTGCAACTTTTTGTCCTCTTTTAACCTCTTGAATTGTTCCTCTAGTTCTTGATTAAAATTTATGAGGTGTTGGTTTTCTTCCTCTTTATCCAGGATGGGGAATTACATAGTCTCAATTGGATGGGCTCCATAATTTGACCAGTATGTAACACCCCATATTTTGAGTAGGTGTGTTTATCAGTCAGACATATTGCATTGTATTTGCTTATTATCTGTTGGACTCCGCTAGACTAAGTAAACTATGTTTTCAACATGTTAGATTTGATTATAGGTTGCTGCTATGTTTATGGTGTTACTATTCTTATGTTGATACTATGATTATGATGTTGTGCTTATGTTTATGCGATTACTATGTTGTAGTTATCACGTTATTCCTTTATTTCATAACGATAGGTATGCTTAATGGTCGTCCTTGATGAAATGTGATATATATGAAGTGGTACATGGATACCAATCCATGATGTGAACGATTTAATGATTTTATGTGATGAAAGGAGACGATGATTGAATTAATATATTGTTACGAATGTATGTTCACAAAGTACTAATCTACAGGACATTGGAGCTATGTGATATCCAAATACTTGATATGATATGTGGAATAACAACTTGTCATGCAGTAAACCTTAGCAACCAAAAATGATGATACGATGACATAATCCAATAGTCCTGATAGCAGTAGAGTATTAATTGATAGGGTATAGACCCAATATGTTGAGAGGGTTGGATGTATTTCCCACCCTATGTTATAATGATACCCAGGGTCGTGGGAGGGTCATGTTGAGACACACTCCCCAAGTTATTGTGACGACAATGATCAGATGCCTGCTAGGAGAGGCTAGCTCCATTGTTCAGCCAACGTTATCACTCTCAGGTTCTTATGTGGTCAAGTTGGTGAAGTCGACATCCACTTCTATACTAGTAGAGAAAGGACAGGGAGGATGTGGACGTAAGTTAAGAGGGGAGGACATGTTGGTTAGTATTGTTGAGGGTTGGGTATTTTCGACACCGAATTAGTGGTAGTAAGTACCCATATTGTTTGACTGATTAAGTTAACAAGAACATAAAGATAAGATATGAAATCATAAAAGGAAGTAACTATTAAATAACGAAGAATGTTAAAGTAATTACATTATACTTGTTATGTTTACATATAGGATTAATAGTATTAGTTAGCAGTTGTGCGTAAGGAAAGATGATGTATGGTTATATTGTGTGTTCGACTTGTGCATGTATTGGTCATGCATGCACACCTTGCACATGCATGCTAGTATCAATATACGGATATTTGACATGTTAAATAATGGTATGAGTTGTCGTGAATAACTAAGTTAATTAGGCAATGATCCCATATAGATCATGAACGCTTTGGTTATTAAGCATATGTGAACATTGTAATGAGTAATTGATTAAGTATCATCAATTAGAATGTTCATAAGGAAATTGTCATGAATAAACACAAATATTGTTCCATATGCGCCGGTAGAATTGCATTGTTTAATTGTTATCATGATTGTTTAAAACTCTTATGGGTGTCTTGTTTATGACTACAAGAATATTGTGTTGGTACTAGGGCACTTGTCACTCAAACAAATAAGTATTATTATTATCTATTACTCACTAATAATAATAATAATAATAATACTAATACTAATAATAATAATTATTACTATTATTATTATATTTAATATTAATAATGATGAAGTTGTTATTTAATATAAACCATAGTGGATCAACCAAATTATTATATCAATTATTGAATTAAAATATTATTAATAAGACACCAGAGAATTTCATGAAAAGTTAAAAGGGGATATTTTATTATTTAATTGGAGCAAATTAGATAAGATGTGATGGCATTAAAATAGTATTTGTCATTTATTTACTACTGTGTAAGACATTAGATTCCGATATGATAAGACATTTAAGTCACCCACCACTACCAAATCAAAAGGGGAAACAATAATAATTATTTAATTTGTATTATAGGTGAATAATACAATTCATTGTTAATCTTGTATTAAAAGAAACAATATAAAATCAAATTTAAATGAAGAACTTAAATGAACAATTAACTAATTGATTGGCCGAGAGAGTGAGAAGTCTTAGAGATAATAATATAATCATTCCTTCCTTGGTTAGTGTAATTGTATTAATTATTTAAAATTGCAAAGACATGGAGGGCTAGGGTGGTGGATTAAGCATGAAGGATTTGGGAGGAAGGAAAAGAGTATTTAGGAGAATTTTACGGGAATAGGAGGGGGTCAATTTTTACTTGGGGGAAAAGAGGACTTAGTGATGGAAAGGAGAAAGGAGAATTTATCAAGGAGGGGGTTAGCTTGAGAATGGAGGAGGTGAGAAACAAAGAAGAAGAGGAAAAAATGCATCAAGGTCGAAGGGTTTTCAAATTAAGGGAAGTTGTTATTTGGATTATCAGATTGTGGGCTCGAGGGCTAGGAAATCTGTCAATTTGATAGGTGCAGCACAATAGGCTAGTTGGAAAGGTGGTTTATCTATTTGATTGATAATGTTTGGTGAGGAGCAGCTACAGGAACCTAAGGAAGCCTACTACAACCTACAAAAAACTTGGTATTCTACTTAATTAAACGTCTCTAAATACCAGTACTAAAACTAAAAAGAAAAAATGCATTTCATGTTATTTGGAAAAATGCATTTCACATTATTTGTTCCTAATGCTGTTAGAAATTTCCTATCAAGTTAAACTTATGTAGAAATCTTTTAGATCATGTTCAACCGAATTAGAGAAGAAATTTTGATAAACGTCATGGTAAACATTACATAAATTTTATTATTATTTTGGCAAAACAACTCTTTAGGAGCTAGATAGATACAAATTGACAACGACAATGACTTTAGTAGTCATCTTGAATGGATGGGCACTACAAAAAGAACTAGCGAGATCTATCTTAACAACCATCCCTTTTTCCTTTCTAGCAATGCTGGAATGGATAGCCTCTTGAACAAGGATGATGTTGTCCGTAATTTGTCGACCTTTCACAAAACCTCCCTGATTCCTGGGGATAAGTTTTGGTAGCACCACCCGTAAATTATTGGTGATGACTTTGGTAACAATCTTGTAACCTATATTGCACAACGATATTAGCTGAAAATGATCCTTTGTCTTTGCCCGAACTTCCTTAGGGATAAGGGCGAGGAAAGACGAGTTTGTACTGCCTCCTATTTTTCTACACGAGCCTTCAGAACCATTCTATGGAGATATTTTTTTATGAATTACCAACAGGTCTTGATAAACCTAGCTGTGAACCCATGGGTCCAGGGTCTTTGTCAGGTTCCATACCCTGTAATGGTTGCTTAATTTCCTTTATGGTGACATGATTATTGAGCTTTTGGTTTTTATGGTTGGACAAAAGGTTTGGGACCAGATCGAAGAGTTTTGAGGTAGCTTCTTCCATATTTTCTTCAATGTATATCTATTTAAAGTGATTGTGGGATTCCAATTTGATGTTTTGAAAATCAGCGACTACAAGGTTCTGAATTTCCTTAATGGTGTTGTGGTGTCTTCTTTCTTGAGCTTGTTTGTGGAAGAAGGATGTGTTCCTGTCTCATGAATTGAGCCAAAGGCTCCTGGACTTTTGTCTCTAGTATTCCTCCTCTTTAAGACATGCTTGGCTTAAGGAAGTTTGAAGGGCCTCTTCTTTGCATAAATCTTCCTTTGTGACTTCACTTATTTCAAGAGCAAGCTAATGAGCTTCAAGTTGTTTTTGCGCTTCCTTCCTCCTCAGTAGGGGAGGTTAAACCATGTAACGGTAAAATACCGTTTACTAGAACTTCTCGAACTTCCATTTTCTGAAATACAAATAATCCATGAATATATATAAAGATTAATAATATATATACGATAAGAGATAAGTTACAATTGAGGGTCCACTATTTATATTTTGGTGGAATGCCCTTTCATTAAGAGTCATGTCTTTTCGTAAAGACATTATTAATTATTATGTGTGTGTGTGTTTATCAATAAGCAGGTAAACATTCTATTAATGTACAAAATGGTATTACAAGGAGCCCTGGTTGGCTAGGTGAACTAGAACAGACTAGGCTATCTACTGTGGGGCTCAAACACATTGTCCCCAAATTCCTTAAAGGGTTTACACATTTTCCAGCAGTCGGAGCCCAAACAAACCCGAAACATTCCACCGAAGCGATAACCGACAAGCAGGCACACAGTCGGAGCCAAATTAAAACCAAAAACCAAGCCCATCCCAATTACATCAAAACTTAGATAACCAGGCCACTTCTACTTACAACATGACTGAAACTGATAAACTAAGCCAACCTCAATCCCAAAATCGAGGAAATTCACCGCCCAGTGGGCATGTCTGAACCAAATAGGTGCTCCTCTTGCTGAGGAGGTATATATGTGTGTGTGTGTGTGTGTGTTGATGTTTATTGTTATTATTTTATTATTGTTTGTGGTTATTATTTAAGTTTGTTACATTGCCTTCCCCTTAAGGGAAGCTTTGTCCTCAAAGCTTCATTGACAACAACATCTGATTTGCTTGAACTGTCATCTCTGAATCCTTTGCGACACTTGATGAGATAAGATGATACGAGTTACAGATTCCCCAGGAGAATTGTCGCATCATATCTTCTATGGTCCATCCCTGATATATTTTGATTGGACCTCTGAGATTGTTTTGGGAAACAGGTTATCTCAATTGTTGCTTCGTCTGTTGAATTGTTTACTTGTCAACATAACTCTTTTGTGAATGCTCATTTTGACCTTGTCGTTGGTCAAAGTGACGATTATAATTGGGATGTCTGTAAGATGAATGTGTTGTTTGTTTTTCTTCCTTTTTAACTGCGGCGAGGACTGCCTTCACTTCCTCGACTTGAATTTGTTTTTCGGAGAGTTTGGATGCTTCTCTCTGGATTTGCGCTATTTTGTTCTCTAGTAGATTGTTTTTACTCTGAATCTTCTCGAACCTTTCTTATTGCGACTTTTTTTCCTCTTTTAACTTCTCGATTTCTTTCTCTAGTTCTTGATTAAGATTTAGAAGGCATTGATTTTCTGATTGTTTTTCTAGGACTTTTCCTTCCATGTCTTCATTCGAGTTATCTGCCTTCTTGGCACTCTTTAACTTCTTGATCTTCGTAACTAATAATTTATTATGATTTCTTAATCGGTATATTTCTTTAGTATTACTTGTTAATGTGTTATAGACTTTTGTAATTTCCAACTTGTGTGCTTTTTTTGAGTCTTCCTCTTTTTGCTGGAGTTCCTCAATCTGTTGCTGAAGGCAACAATTCTCTGCTTCTTGGCATCTTACTTTTGTCTGAATTTGTGTGATTTTGTCATCTTTGTCCTTGATGATTTTTTTTAATCATTTTATTTCTTCATTATTCTCGACTTCATATTTCATGTTTTTTTGGTTTTGTAGATTCTGATTGGTATATTTTTTACTCATTAATTCCTTAGAAATATCTAGCTTCGTCATGTCAAATACTTTGTGAATTACTACTTGTAGTTGGGACTGCAATTCTGATTTAGAATTTTCCATAATTCCTGATTTCTGGTGTTCTTTGATGATAGTTTGGTTTTCCTTTTGACTGAGTTCTTGTCTTCTTCAATTTTGTCTTGTTTTTCTTTACTCTTGTAATTTAATAATTGTACTTAATACAATTATTAAGTAATTGTTATAATAATAATAATATTTTTTTTAAGGTTGATAAATACTTCTTGTAGATTGGGTGGTTGGGAGTAATGATTGTTACCTTCCCTACCGAAGTTCAAATCTCACTTGCTTCTTAGTACCAATTATTATGTACTTTTAGGTTTTTTTCCCTTAAGTTTGTAAAATTCTAGTAGATTGGGTGGTTGGGAGGAATGAGTGTTACCTTGCCCACCTAAGTTCAAATCTCACTTGCCTCTTAGTAGTTATTATTATGCACTTTTATATTCAAACCCAAACCCACTTTAAGAAACCACATGTGGTTTCACTTTTTACCTTTTTTTTGTTTTACTTTTATCTTTTATCTTTTTTTTCCTTTTTTTTTTGTTTTTCCTCCTTTTAGTTATTTAGTTTTTACTTTTTTTTTTTCACTTTTTTTATTATTATGGACAATGTCCTTTTTTTTAGGGAAACCCTAATAGTGGTTAAAAACCAAATTTACACAAAGTGTAAATAATGTCCAAGGGTGGTATAGCTTTGATACCACTGTAACGGTAAAATACCATTTACTAGAACTTCTCGAACTTCCACTTTCTGAAATACAAATAATCCATGAATATATATAAAGATTGATAAAATATATATGATAAGTGATAAGTTACAATTGAGGGTCCATTATTTATATTTTGGTGGAATACCCTTTCATTAAGAGTCATGTCTTTTCGTAAAGACATTATTAATTATATATATATATATATATATATATATATATCTTGATGTTTATTGTTATTGTTAAGTTTATTTAAGTTTATGAGTCTTGATAAACCTAGCTATGAACCCATGGGTCCGGGGTGTTTGTCAGGTTCAATACCCTGTAATGGTTGCTTAATTTCCTTTATGGCGACAAGATTATTGAGCTTTTGGTTTTGATGGTTGGACAAAAGGTTTGGGACCAGATCGAGGAGTTTTGAGGTAGCTTCTTCCATATTTTCTTCAATGTATATCTATTTAAAGTGCTTGTGGGATGCCAATTTGATGTTTTGGAAATCAGGTACTGTAAGGTTCTGAATATGAATTTCCTTAATGGTGTTGTGGTGTCTTCTTGCTTGAGCTTGTTTGTGGAAGAAGGATGTGTTCCTGTCTCATGAATTGAGCCAAAGGCTCCTGGAATTTTGTCTCTAGTATTCCTCCTTTTTAAGACATGCTTGGCTTAAGGAAGTTTGAAGGGCCTCTTCTTTGCATAAAGCTTCCTTTGTGACTTCACCTATTTCAAGAGCAAGCTAATGAACTTCAAGTTGGTTTTGCGCTTCCTTCCTTTCCTTAGTAGGGGAGGTTAAACCTATTGGCCATATTTTGAGTTCATGCTTGACTCTTCTAAGCTTTTCCTCCCAAACAAAGAAGGGGGAGCCAGTCATGGGTTGAGTCTAGATTAAACGTACTCTTTTCAAGAAATCTTGATGCTGGGTCCAGAGGGGGCTGAAACTAAAAGGGATAGGCCCCAAATTAACTGTTTCCTTGATTTCTATATTTATGGGTCTATGGTCCAAGACCTCCATCGGTAAAATCGAAGAACTAACTTCCAACCCAAGAATCAGGAAGGAGCTTTGAATAAAAAACATTTCTAACCTAGAGGCTATATGACCTAGGCCTAAACGATGGTTAGACCAGGTGAAGGATCCTTTTTTGGGTTTGATATCCATGAGATCCCAATCCTAGATAAGATCATCAACCCACTCATGAGACGAATCCCTAACTTAGTTTCCTCCTTTTTGTTCGGAAACATAAAGAGTGAGGTTGAGATCTATGACTAGGATGGTGTTTTCTAGGCATACTTCATTTGATAATAATCTGATGGAGTCCCACCAGGAATATTTTTCATGAATACACACAAGGCCATATATATTGAAAAGACTTACCAGGAGCTGAGATTCCTTATGGCGAAGTTGTGTAAATATCCAATGCACATTAAGCCTCTACTAAACTAGTTCGAACTTTGTTTCGTTCTAGAGTGTACCTGTTCCTCTAGATGCTCTCCTAAAAGACACACCTATTCTTTTCCATTTTCTCCATATTAGGGATCTAAATTGGAGGAACCCTAGGTCCTCCAATTTATTCTCCTGGATTAGGAGTAAATCTGGGTTTTCCATTCTGATAAGATCCTTGATTGTGTTTTCCTTTAATTTTCTACCTAGACCCTACAGTTCCAGGAGACGAGCTTCATTATCTACCTTTGTGGGAGGGTTGAGCTCATTTAGAGTTATGAGCATGAGTTTTGGTGGGTCTAGGGTTTCAAGCTATAAGCTTGTCTATAATGGGATGACTCCCTTGCAATTTATATTTGTACATTTCCTGTTCTCGTTTTTCTCGAAGTGACTTATGACCCCTTGATGATTTCTTCTTAAGGTTATGGGTTTTCGACCCCCTTTATCTTCTTCGAATTCATCAAAGGAGGTATCTTTAGGATGTGATTCTTTTGAGGATTTGGGGTCTGACCTAGCCTTGGCTGATGGGGGAACCTGGACTTCTGGAGGAATAAAAGGGGTCAAACTTTCTAGAACCGAATCAGGTTGATTTGGTTGTTCCTAGTTTACTTCCCGCGAATATGGAAATAAACCCAATATGGCAAAGTTGTTCCCTTGCTCTACATAGGTGTTTATCATTTCCTTTGGAGCCTAAGCGTTCTTGGGATGAGTGACGAAGGACCCTCTTGTTGACTTTGTTTTGGCTCTGCCACGCTTCTGACTCCCCTTTCTCAACGTTCGAAGGATTTTTTTTTGGATAGTTCTTTGCAAAATGGCCATATTCATGGAATCCTCGACACTTGAAGGGGAGTTGGTCATAGTCAATTTTCTGCACGTGTGAACAACTTCCTACCGCGATTCTGATTGCTTTCGATAGTCCCACCTCTAGATCTACCTCTACACAAATCTGAGCGCATGCATATTGGTCTTTTGGATCTGCATGATCTATGAATTTTCCTAAGGTGTTCCTTATGTGTTTAAGGGATTCCCAACTCCAGCAATGTACTGGGAGGTTGGGGAGCCTTACCCAAACATGCACTGCCAATGAGACATCCTCAGAGGAATTGAAATTTGGCGTCCAACGATTCGGATACAGACCCTGAGGCCCCATGAAGTAGGGGTTGCTTCAGAAGATTAGATCTCTATCCTCTTTTGAGATGAATTTGAAGAGGAAAAAGCCCTACCCAGAAAGTATGATGTGATGCTATTCGTGATTCGCGGTCTCCAAATTTTCTAGACCCAGGTTTCTATAGTTTTGGGTGAGGGTCAAAGACCAGTGAACTGACCAACCACTGCCCTTTAAACCAACGAGAGGGTGCATTTCAACGGGTTCTCTGGAGGCATATTTACAGTCAGAATCTCATCTAGAAGCTTAACAAAATGGGTGGCATTCGATACTTTTTCTTGGGCTGGGACGAAAGTTGTTGAAAGACAACAACTTCAGGAGGAAACAACAGAGGAGGTTCTTCAACAACCATCCTCTCTAGACACAGGGATCGACTCCTTCTTGTCGCTAGGGAAAAAACAAAACCCTAATCCATGCACTTGTTAGGATATCAAATTGTTCATTGAACTATCCATCTTTAATAATTTTTCAATTTGTTTTTTATAAATAGAATTTCTAGCCAATTGAAAAAAAAAATATGAGGATTTTTATTTTAGAAAACTAAGGAATATTTTTCTTATTTTCTTTTCATCGATGATAACTAGAGCGTTATCTTAAAACATATAAATTATTATTTTTTATATAAAATTAAATATATATACTAAATAAAAATATATAATATTATATTTCAAACTAAATGTATTTATGTATATACTACAACTTGTAAGTTGCATACATGAGATGGAAATATCACCATGTCACATTTTAATATTTCAAAATGGTCTAGTAAACATAGTAGACCAATTAGGATGATTTAACAAATAAATTTAAGGGAATTTAGGCGTATGTTATATATATGAGAATGAAAGAAGCGAGATAATGGATTTTTATTCGTTTCAATAATTTCTAAATTAATTAGAAAAATGATGTGAAAAGAGAAAAAGGATAAAGAAAACTTATCAACAATATTTTTACGTCGATAGACGCTTTTATCTGAGATTGGGTTTAAAATCACTGTTCATTTCGTCGTCACTTTGACCAATAGTAATTCACCATATGTTCACTTGTTATTGGTTAATTTATTAAAATTCCGTGCATATTCGCTGCTCATTTGTCCAACTCGTTAGAATTCGGGAGTGGAAACTAGGAGGCAACGATAATCCATCCCCGTCGGCTCTATTCTCACGCCACTGCAGATCAATCCCTTTCTTCCCTCCTACTACTATCTTCCGAGAGGCGATGGGTTATCCATCTTCAACACCTGCTATGATCCGCCCGGTCTACAATATGCCAGTGTTCCCACGTTGGGATTCCATTTCTCCAACGGGGCGAGCTTGATTCTCACGACTAACAATTATATGATACCCATGGATACCGTAGGAACCTTTTGCTTCGCCTTTGTGCCTACCAGCTCTGGTCTGTCCATCATGGGGAATATTGATCAACATCAGGGCATCCGGGTCTCCTTCGATTATGCCAACTCTCTCATTGGTTTCAGTCTGAATTAATGCCGATTGTAAGCCTCTACTACTTGCCTTGCATTCATAAAAAAATATTTTGTATATTAGGTTCATCATGAATAGCTTGCAATCGCGTGAATTCAGTCTTTTGTGTCGAAACAGATAGTCAGAGAAAGCTTGCAAATGATAAAATCCAATCTATATGCTCCTAATCGATGCAGAGTGATGAGTCTATATATGCAATGATTTCTATGCAGAAATATAAGTGAACGAAACATATCTTCTATATAATGAATCTCTGAATCTCTGCATTCATATTTCATTCGATATACTCTGCATGCTAGAAGCAATCTTTGCATATATATATATAACTTCACTAATCTTTGACTATATGTTGTTTTCCAGTCTGGCTAGCTCTTTGAAAATCCATCTAATGTTCTCCAATACAACTTACTATCAAAAACTGGTTTGGAAACCTATGGATGCTGTGAAATTTAATATTAATTTTTTCAAAGTAAGTTGGTACATGTTATTTTATTTCAAAGACGAATTAGGTGTACACCTAACTGTACTTCACCAATAAGGATAAGGTTTACTATCTGGAATTCACTACTGTAAAAAGCATACTATTAAGCTCTCCTTTGAAATATGTGAATATTCCAAATTTTAATAGTGGAAGATACATACTTTGGAAAATAGTATCCTTTTAAACATAAGTAATGCTTTTCAAAAATGGTATCTTTTCACAGATGTGAACTTTCCAAATTCTAATATTGCTAATAATAATGGAAAAAAACATATTTTCAATGAACATTCCAAATTTTAAGATTATTATCTAAATTTTAATATTATTTTTAAAGAAAAATTAAATATAATTAAATATATATTTTATTTTGAAGCAAAATTAAATGTAATTTAATATATATTTATGTGAAATTGTATTCTTTCTAAATTTTAAATTTAAGTATTACAAAATTATAATCTTAATATAATTATAAAATTTTTGCTTTTGAAAAAAATGAAATGAAATTTTGTAAAAATTGGTTAAAGCATATATTGTCAATAGTTTCCATTAAAACTTTGAATTAAGGAGAGTTTTTTTTAAATTTGATCACCACCACTAATTCTAAATGCTACATATGGCATTTTTCTCTAAATGAATGTGGTTCATTGGAGGGTTGCTTGTTCTTAGCGATTACATCAAGTTTCGGCTAATGTATTCTTAATGGTAGGGAAAAGGAATGGCGAAGCAGTTCCTCTACTCCTGCATGCTCTGTACTCCCTCTCAGTCCGAAAATTCCTGGCAGGGAGCTGGCTGGAGCTGACTGACTACCTACTTCATGTGTGACGATCTGTAATGGTGGATATAGAACTCTTAAAGCACTAAGAACCACAACCATATCATTCCTATTCACGTGGAAATTTATAGGTGGGTACTAACAACTCCTTTCCTGGTAATGTATTGAACTGTTCACACACGAAACCTCCTTTTGTGGGGGATTAATGAATCAATGAATGGTCATGTATAATCGGGCAAGGGATATAGGGAATGCGCAGGAAATCAACCAACATTAATGTAAGATAATCAGCCAGTAAATCAAAATCAAAGCTGCAAAAACACCTAATGAAGTCTGGACCATATTGGAAGGACTCTTCAGGAAGCAGGATGTCTCCCGAGGACATCAGTTAGAGAATGAGCTCATTGCTTTGAGCCCAAGTAGCTTCAACACAATCCAAGATTTATTCACCAAATTCAAATAAATATTGCTTCAGCTCAAATTATGTGGCATATAAAGAAGGAAGAGCAACTTATTCTCTCGATTCTGTCCAAACTGGCCGAAAATTCCTGGTGGGGAGCTGCAGACTTTGAAATCAAAGTTTCAATCTCTACGTTGAGCGGGTAGCCAAAATGTGGATATGTCGTATTCGTTGAGCTTGTCTTGAATGGCTAATCTAAGAGTAAGGTATGGATTCGAAATGAATAAAAGGTCGAAGGATATCATGTTTGCATGACCTTGTGACATGGCTTCCATGCCACTCTCTCTTACATATTCCCTGCTCCTCATCAACCCTTCTCTATATTCCTCTTTAACCATACTCCACATAATGGCCCCCATGATTTCACTCTCCTTGGCATCAACTTATTTGAGACCTTTGCTCATGAAGCCTACCTCGATGACATGCAAATAATACAAAGAGTAACAATTGAGGAGACGAATTAAGTGGCGGGTGAGAGAGAGAGGTTGGGAGCAAACTATTTATGCGAGGGTGCGAGGAGGGCTTAAAGTCATGTTAACTCTCTCATAGCTGCAAATCATAACTTGAATAATGTTCAAGTTGAATTGTTGAGTGTACCTAAAATGGAATACGTTAATTGAACATTTTCTGGGATTCCCTTGGAAGTTTATTTGCTTTGGTTTTGTGTTTCTTGTTCATCGTCATTTCCTTGACTTTATTGAGGCAATTCACTGATAGTTGTAACCGGTTTATTTAGTTGAGTTTGGTGAATCTCATATAAAACACACATCCTTTAAAGTCAAATCCAAAGAAAATTCGATCTCTGTTGAAGATTAATGAATGCAATTAATCATATAAAACTTATGGAAAATAATCATATAAAAGTTATTCTCAATGGATCTAATGGCAACTCAGGAATATTTCATTTTCTTCAATGAGATCTAGTAATAACCACTAGATTTCATTCTTTCATGGCAATTGTATTGCCTTCCATTGGTTTAGTGAAACACGTAACCTTTCCTTATACCATGACAACTTCTTGATGTAAAATTTATCTTCCTGAAGATCGCTATACAATATGTGCAACAACAATGTTTGTATCAAAACTATTAGCCAATATATGAACTTCCACCAATAGTCTTTTAAAAGTCTTCATGCTTAAAAATTTGTTTGACTTTTGAAATGAAGTCCTAATTTAATCTTCCCTTTGATTTCGCAGTGGCATGATTTGATTTTTTTTTGAGATACTCAACAATTGTGGTAAGTAGTTTACAAATGGCGTCGATCTATGGGTATATATATTAGTTGGTGCCTATATTGTGCAGTTTCCTTAGCGGACAGATCTTAAAACAAATTAAGTGAATGCTTTTAATACGCAATTTATAAATGTGTTTTGGTTTGATGAGTTATTCTATTTGTACTGTCAATGCTACACCAAAACGTGATTCATATAATCACAAAAATCTTGTGTAAACTTAATCAACCCCATTAAAATATATAAAGTATGAAAGAACATGCCATGTTTATGTAACTCAAGATTCTAGAAAATGAGAGTTGGAACATTAAGTTGACTCCAAATTTCAGAATAAAACTAACACTTCCAAATATTATTAACATACTAAGAATATTTCCCTTTTCTTCAAATATTTATGGATAAATGAGTAGTTTTGTGTTAAATTTGCAAAAACTTGGCTTTCAAGCAAAATAATTACAAGAAGAGTTATATTTCCATTTTTCTTTTTTCAACTGACAAATTTTATCTAGCTTTCCTAAGTTTCTAGCATCAATTTAAAAAAAATTGCTATTATGATTTTACAACTTAGCTTTCAAATTTACTTTTTTGTTTGCAAATTTTGCAATTTTGATTTCAATATGTTGAAGTCTTTGTTTCTAAACATAGTTTATAAATTGCATGGCTTCACTTCAAGCTAGTGGTATGGGCATTGCTGCTTGCAAATTTGATTTCAATATGTTGCATCCTTAGTTTATGGACATAGTTTTTAAATCACATGATGCTTTCTGCTCTTGTTAATCTTACTTTGAGATTAGTGAGTAAAAGTCAAAGTCACATTCTAAAATAATGACTAACATAAGGTAATGATTAAAGGTACACCAAAAGAAACATATATGACTAACATAAAGTTAGAGTAAGAGTTAACCGAAAGAAAAATATAAACCTAGTCAAATTATTTTGAAGTTACAAAAAGTCAATGTGTAATGATTTATAATTAGTTTCTATTTTATTCAACAAAGCAAAATAATATTTCCACTTTATATATTTACGTTGCTAGGCGTTCTTTCCTGAGGTTGGGTTTGAGAACATTGTTCATCCTTCATCGTTTGTCGGCCCAACCAACATCTACCACACATTGCCCTCTTTCTTACAAATAAAATTTTGACACGTCATCCCTCCTTCAAATTGATTGCGACCACATGTCCGTGTCCTCGTCCTCCTGATCTCCTCAGGTTGTCATAGTGCTAATCGGTTCAAACTTCAGAGAGTTGCTCTCCTTCATAATTAGGAATGGAACAGGTTGTTGAAAACTCAGAGATGAAAATGAAGATTGTGAATGAAGATGAATACTGCAACTAAGATTTTCAATTGAACCCCGTGAAACTGTAATAATTCCTCTGATGTCAGATTACTTCTCCTCTGTAATATCTCTTGAAAAGTGGAAATATTTTTTTCTCTTTTTGTTGTTTCCAATTAGATCCAACAGACACTCACGCAAATGATCCAGTGAGTTTTCTGACATCTCTTGGAGCTTTTGAAACATAGTTGTAATAGGTTCAGAAACAATCTTAGGGAGAACCCTCTTTAGGATTATGATATGTTCTGAGATACCTTTCTCTACATTCATTCCATGATGAATTCTTTGAGCCAAAACAACTCTATATCTCTTTGACTTACTCCTTCTTGTATCAAGTTGGTTGCGCTGCTCAGGTCTCGTCTCTCAAGAACCCACACTTTGTGCAGGGGAGGACCTGACCTATCTCCACTACTCCAATAAATCTCTCAGGAAAACACTGTCTCTTTCTGGGCCATTACTTCTACCTAAAATTTCATCGAAAATCCTAACCTGATGTCCATATATATATAAACATGTCTAAGAAGCTAAACCTTATGAGAGGACCTATCTTCTCTATACAGACATACACCTACATTTTGTTGTATATGTTTATGTTTACTCTAGTGTATAACTTGATATATATAAATATAAAGACTACAAACAATACCCAAAAGTTAAAAATTGGGAAGAAACATAAAGTTAAGAAATAACATAGGCCTTACCAAGTTTTCTATCGTAAATATAGTTTAACGGGTTAGCATAGATGGAGGATTATAAGTCCCACAAAATAGCATGTAGAAAATTACAAAGTTAAGGAACAACCTCCATTGATTGGATGGGTTAGATAGGATTTTTTTCAAGTACAAATAGAGGTTAACAGGTTATCATAGTTTGAGAATTAGAAGTCACACAAAATAGTATGTAGAAAATTACAAAGTTAAGAAACAACCTCTATCAATTGGATGCGTTAGGAGAATAATTAGGGAGGATGCTCCTAAAGTGGGAAACCATAGAGTTGATAATACACTCATTGGAATATTTAGGGAGGATTCTCCTAAAGTGGGAACCATATAGTTGATTGTACCATAGAGTTGATAATACACTCATTGGAATCCCAAGCAACATTGAACCATCACAAGTAGAGGACATTCCAACAAGGTGATAGGGAGGATGCAATTCAAATATAAGATGCTAAGAGTCGAACCCGTGAAGAGTAGGAAGTCCACATATGAGGGAAAATTCAGATAAGTAATTATATATGTCCACTTCTAATATTTTCCTTTTCATTTTTTGTCTTACTTGTTTCTAGTGTGTGCTACTTCAACTATGTGAATTGCATATCGCAACACACAATAGAAACTTACTTATATATAGAAGAATATCTATGTCTCGAAAGCTTTTGGTCATTTATCTACTTTGATTCTCCGAGTGTGAGGCTGGTTTTCTTTCCAAAGTATTGTTTGTTAGCTAGGAAGAAAGATTTTTCTACATAACTAGTAACTTGGATGAGAAAGACAACAATATCAATGCTTTTTTTTCCTAAAGTATTTTTTTAAACTATGCAGAAAGAAATTGCCACATCTCTATAGGTTGGATGAAAAGGACAACATTATCACCGCATTTGCAGTTTGTCTAATAGACAATTGACATGTTAACTTTAGGATCTTTATTTTAAGTTATCTAATATTCCAAACCCGCAATTTTCATTTTTGGTGTTTGAATTTTTTTTCTTGTTATTCTTCCAAGAAAATGCTTGTGTGAAGTATGTACAAATAAGGGTTTGTTTTTTTAGTTGAAGATATTTTATTCATAACTTTGACAAAAAAAATAGTAGTTTGTGTAAGGATTTTAATTTCTTTGTCTCTGGATCACTTATTTAGAAGGACATTCAGAATTAGTTAATGTTTGTTTCCATCGTCAATATTTTTTCCTAATTTCAAGCTTAGAAGGTTTCTAACAAAATCAAAGGATGGCATGCTATATTCAAATGTAGCTTTAAAGCATGTGACTAAGGAATTCATTGGAATTGACATGTTTTCACTTACTAATAAAAGTGATGTAGTTCTCTTAGATAGCCATCTTATTAGAGCATGGAATGAATTTTTGGATAGGACTCTCCATAGAGAGCTTGTTTGGACTTTGTCATGGTTAGAGCACATCCACTTTATTACTCAATCACAACATTGGCCAATAATATATATCATGTACATTTATAGGTTCATGTCTGCTATTTGGACTCAATTTAATTTGATCTTAAGGGTTAAAAACTATTGCTAAGCATTTCATACACCCCACAGAGGTTCAAATATCCATGTTTTCTCCTCTTGAGTTGTCTCCCTTTTACAAAAGTGTCATTTCACGTGGGAGGAACTTCCTTCAATCATGGATGACTATGGTACAATAGATATTCCCATGTGATATATTAGTAAAAAACAATTTCATTCATTGGTTTTGCGCAACCATCTTACCTCTCCAGTGCAGACACAACATTATGGTCTTGTTTGTAGCATGCGCAAATTATGGACACAATTCAATTTCATTCGCTGTTTTTATGCAAATCCTTGTTGTACAGGATAATACACCTAATAACCTAGGTCTGGGGGGTTACCAACATACTCATGACTTGCAGACAATTTGACTCTAAAAGCACAGAATAGGAAATAGGAAAGTAGAAGGACTTACTTGTATTAAACGAAGGTTGATCCTTGCTATCTTCTCCCTCTCTGATCCACTTCCAAAGTCTCCAGGATAGTTCCTCCTTCACCTGTTAATAAGCACTCTTCCAGACACAAGATGATTCATATATATATATATGCAGGTTAGGCAAATCATATATCATATTGAAATGTAAACATTTACCAATCTACAAGATATGAAACACATATGGAAGAAGTAATATCTTTATTAACAATAATAGAAAGAGTTTAGGTTACAACCCAATGTCTGAACAAGGACTCCTCTGTCACCAAAGGACTCTGAGTTTCTCTGCTCCAAAGATTTCTGTAGACAATCCACCAGCATAACTTTGCTCTCCAAGTATGACTATCCAACCCCCTCCCCAAGGCCTCTATTTATATGGATGAAATGAGGCAGTTCTCGAAGGTTAGGGAGGTTGTGGCAATTAAGAAGATTAAGTTAAATGAGTAAACTAATCTTCCATTAGCGCAAGGTTTTATGTTTTAATGTTGAGGAAACCATTCGCGGGTCTGTAGTAGAGCAACCCGCGAATGATTCGCGACTCAATAGAAGAGCAACCCACGAATACAAGGATTCGCGACTTGTTGTATAGGAGACTCGCGAATGATGCGCGAGTTGTCAATATAGAGAGTCGCGAATACAACTCAACATGGAAAAATGGCAAAGTAATCAGCTGGGTATATAGGGAATGTACTTCATCATAAACCGAGGTATAGTGAATATGGGCAACCTCAATCCATAAGTGTCCTTTTGTGTGCCGACATGAGGGATATCAGCACTCGGACGAAGAGGTGCCATTCAGGTGTATAACAATCCTTGTTTGGAGCCTCTATAAACCATGATCTTTATGATCATCTCATGGGTTCTATTAATTCCCATCATCCCTAGTCTTTGGAAGTGGAAGTGCAATAGATGTTGTAAGTAATATTATGGAATCCCTTGTTTCTCTTTGTATTCATTCAAATAAAGCTACAAAGAGATTAGTCTTTAGGAGTGCAATAGATATGGTCATATCGTGGGTTTTATTAATTCTTGTCATCCCTAGCCTTTGGAAGTGGAAGTGCAATAGATGTTATAAGTAATATTATGGAAGCCCTTGTTTCTTTTCATATTCATACAAATAAAACTACAAAGAGATTAGTCTTTTGGAATGCAATAGATGTTGTATGTAATATGAAGGAAGCCTTTGTTTCTCTCGATATTCACCCAAATAAATCTACAAAGATATTTGTTGAGGTGTTGATAAACACAAGTACACCAGTTCTACACCAACTTGTTTTGTTTCTTCTTTTCATCCTTCTTTACTTTCCAACCCTCCAAGTTATCGACGTATCATTGCAACTTCTTGGGGCAATTGCTAGTCATAAATGTTATTAAATAATGAAATAAAAAAAAAGTTCGTTTATAAAAAAAAAATGATTAGACATATTTTGTCAAAAGAAATAAAGTTAGTTCCAAAAGTGTCGTATCTCTCGGATCTCATGTAAGTTGAGTAACAATCCCAACGAGCATAAAAAAACAAAATTCATTTCACCTCCGAACTCTCAACTTAGGAAGGTCGCAAAGCAAAAGATTTGACTATAGGATATAGTTTTAGTTAATTTGTTAGATTTTTTTGAAACACATTAGTATTATGTTTTATGTTTTTTTTTGTTTTTTTTACTAGGAGAATCGGTAACTAGGGTTGGGCTGGTACTTCCCCACACCCGCCACAAGACATGGGACACAGGTAAACTCGGGTGGGATTGATCTCGTGACCTCCAATTTACAACAAGTGACTTCATAACAACGAAATCGCCAATGAGCCACACCAGTGCGGGCTATTTGGAAAAAATTGTGATTAAACATTGTGACTTAGACCAAGGGTTATAAATTGTAAATTTAGCCTTGAATATAAAGTAGTATAAGATAAAATTGAAATCAAACCCATAAAATGGGACCAAACATATTTCTCATATCTATAAAATTTTATATTAAGGAATTTAAAATTTTAAAATTTTATTAAAATAAAAGTAATTTATGTTTTTAATTTGTAATTAAATATATAAACTTATAAAACTTTTAATAAAATTATAATTTTGTGATAAGAAATATATGATTGTTTTTAAAGAATGGAATAAATATCATAAGTATAATAGTCAACTTAACAATATTGTAAAGAGCTAACATTAACACTCAATAAATACTACCTAAAATAACATAAAAAACAATAATGTTGAAAGTATACTCACGAACATTGTCATTAACGTACTATTTTCTCTAGTAGCATGGCCATTAACTATTAATAATGATAATAATTATCCTCATTCTTTAATAAAGAGGTGTTATAAGGAAGGTGTTATAAAGAGGGTTCTTTGAGAAATAGGACTCACAATTTTAATAGATGAAAGAGTAACTTGAATGTGTGCTTTATCTTTTTGAGAAAAAAAATTGCAACTTTATATTATATATAAAATTATATTTGTCGAGATCTAAGGGTATTTTTTGAAAGATAGTAAAAACATTAACATTTTTATGTTGATGAGACATCAATTTCATAAACTAGCCAGAAATAACTAGAAAACAGATTTATATCGGATTCTTCATCTTTGATCACTGACTTTTCAACCATATGTAAAAAAAAACATGTTGCAATGTTTCACAAAAAAACACTTTGAAATAACATTTTCTTATAACAAGAAAACCTACAACATATATGTCTTTAAAGAACTGCGTGGAGGTGAAACTACCCATCTTCCAAGGAAAGGGCTTGAATCATGTTCCACCAATTGATCTCTATAGAATTCCAACTCGTGCCATAAACCAAAATCTGTATGAACACCATCCTTACAAAGCTTGTCCACCTTTGTGTTCCTTTCTCTATAGATGTGTTGGAAGGAGATTTGCTGGAAGGATATTAGCAACTATTTTTTTTCTTCAAATAGGGGTCTGAGGTAGATATTCCTAGGGGGTCTTTTGTTTTTGAGCTAGTCAATGACCAACTTCGAGTCACTCAAAACTTGGATCTTTTGGATCCCCTTTGACTCTACTAATTCCATGAGGATTTGTAGAGATGATAATTCAACCATGTTGTTTGCACATGGGCCCAAGCCTCCTTTGAATTTTATCCAATGAGTATCTTCCAGATAGAGCACACCACCTGCTCCCCCAATTTTTAGGTTTCCTTGGGAGGCCCCATCAAAATAGGACCAAGCTCCAGACATGTCAATGATTTCCACCAGAATCCTCCTTTTCTTGGTGTCCTTTGCCACATGCAGAAAATATCTAATGATGTCTGCACCTTTATTAGCATATACAAGCAATAGAATGTGAACATATTCAAAAATTTCTTTGTTTCGGGCCAACGAAACTCCTCGAATCAGAATAATAGGTAGGCCAATACAAGTTCTTTAAAAGCTACATTTTGAGACCAAGACAAAAGGGCTTCTTTGAAATCATTACTTGCAAAAGTAAACAACATACTCATAATTTAAGAGGCCCGATCCACCTTTTGAACCATATAAGAGCATCTAAATAATAAAATGATCTGCATTTTCTGTTGCGTCTTTGCACAATGAGCATAGACTAGGACCACACTAGAATTTGCTTTTTAAATAATTCCATGTGGGAATTCTGTTGTTCATGACTAACCATGTAATACCCCCATTTTGACCCCTAGAATGTATTGGCTTTATATGTGAATATTGTGTATAGACGTTGTATGATTCCTAGCATGGAGCTCAAGGCCAAGGCCCTGCTAGTGAATGCTCGACTTTTAAAAAATGCATGCATTTTATATTTTTCTAGCCATGTGCTACTAAGCCATCGAAATTGTAAAATCATGTAAATATTTATAATGCAATAAAAATACCAAGAGATGGCTATGGAAGCAACTAAAACAAGGGGGCCATGTCTATCCACTAGGGAGAGGTAAGGGTGTTGTGGGATTGAACCTTGTGTTTCCAAATGTCATCTTGAGAACCCATCTTGACTTTCCTTGCTTACATTTATTTATGTTGTAAGATGGTAGTTGAGAAAACAACTTTTGAAATTAATGGAGCATGGGCAACCTAGAAATTTCTATGGGCTCAGTTTACTTGACCCATAAGCCATTCTTCCTCATGGGAATTCATTTTCCATCCTCCCCATTCCATTTGTGAACAACCAGAGGTGAATTTCCAGCATGTTATGCATTCCTAGTAGTTAAATTTGCAGAAATCACAACTTGCAAGGAACCTACGTTTGGAAGTGCCAAAAAACATCGATAAATTCATGCAAGGAGTAAAATCCAGTGGGGGGTCGATATACATAAACCCGATGGCAAAATTGAGATTGTAAGAAGCCTGGAAATCCATATGAAGACCCATATTTGGAAGCCCAAAAGTTGAATTTTGTGTTTGATAGTCACGTGGCCAAATTGTGAAAATACAAGAGTGGATTGAAGTGGGAGAGAGTTTAGAGGTTGGAATTGCTTGATAAACCCAGCAAAGGAAAGAATCTATGGAGGTTTGGAATCTTGGACATTTCTTTGCCCACCCTTAAGGGCATTGGAGGGAAGGGACACCTGAGGGACTGTGTAGCAGAGAAGGGTACCTTCCTTATGTTGGGTGTGGTAGGTAATGTGGGTTCCAAGGCTGTTTGAAGTCAAATTTAGATGTCTGTAGCTTTGTGGTTGATATCATTGGCTTAGCTATCTCCTTCCCTACCTCCCTACTTGCTTGAGAAACCCAATTGTGTGTTGGCTTAACATGATTCGTTGTCCTTATGGTTGTGGGTGAGCCTGAGTAGTTCCTCCTTAGTGGATACACAACCCAACTCAGGGGTGGTCTCTCTGCAGAAAGAATATAGGATAGACTGAGACCTACGGTTGGGTGGAACATTGTTCTTCCATATCCAGTTTCTCATTCAATTACAATTAAAAGATAAGTGTTATACTCCCTCTTATTATGCTTACTTTATGTGTTATGAATGGCTGTTAATTATGTTAAATTGAATGAACACACTCAACATGAATTGTTCAATTAGATTCCTGTAAACATCATGAAAATGATTTTATTGTTGTGCATAGTTTTATTGTTATTCCTGTGATGAACATGTTGGTAATCACATGTTGTGTGTGTGCATTAATAAGGTTTAATTCTGTGGTGTATTCTAAATATGAATTTGCACATGCATTTACATGTTCAGAATTTCATAATATGGCTTTTGGGGGGGAGTTTAGCACCCTTGTATCATTCATGTCTCCCTCCATGGGTCGAATTGGTTGGAGGGGACGTGACATAGTGGTACCAAAGATAAAGGTTGCAACACTAGGGTTGTATTGGGCTGGAATCCACACCTACATGCAAATAATCAAATTTCATAAGAAGTGTCGATAAGTGTTTCGTGAAGTTGTGGGTTAAATAATGGATGAAAATGAAAATCTTCAAATTTTGCGAAGGATCATAACATTGCATAGAGCTCATCGATAGATTTCCAACGATACCCGTTTTATAAAAAATGGACTTCAGACGTGAAAGATATTGACGTGAGAAGTTGGCAGTGATATGGACATATTGCTGACTTTCGACTTTCAACATCGGAGTCAGAAGGTTCATGTTATTATTGTTTGGGTAGTGCCGAGGTGCCGACGCCGAAGTGCCAACATCGGGATTGACATGTTGTTCATGGATGGATCACAGTGTTGGTTTCGACTTTTGACTCCCGATGTACAGAAGGTAGTCGATGAAGCCTGAGAAGTCAAGGTGGTCTTCTTTGGAGGCCTTTTAGTAGTGTTGAATTTCGACTCCCAACATACAGAAGGTAGTAGTCAGAGTCGAGAAGCTAGGGTAGTTCTATGTGGCAGTTGTTTTGAACTTCCGACTCCCGACGTACAGAAGGTAGTAGTCAGAGTCGAGAAGTCAAGGTAGTTCTATTTGGGAGCCATTTTGCACTTCCAACTCCCGATGTACGAAAGGTAGTAGTTGGAGTCAGGAGGTTAATAAGGGCTTTGTGTAGGAGTTGTTTTTCACTTTTGATTTTTGACTCCCGGTGTACTGAAGATGGAATTCAAAATCGAGAAGTTGGGAATATCTCATTTTAGGTCAACTGTGTGTTCCGATTTTTGATCAGAAAGGTCGAAAGGGCTTGGAAAAGTTGAGATCGACACGCCAGGTCTGAAAAATAAAAGGTATAGAGCCTACAAATTATTTTGGGCATAACAAGAGTATTTTTTCTCCGAATTGGATGATATTTGCGTAGTTCGAATTCCATTAATGAAGGTCACAAAAACACTAGTGAGAGGTCCAATCCTAGGAAACCAGATAACTTTGGAATCTTGGATCCAAATTCCAAAGGGTGTGAAATGGAGGTGTGAAAGAAGACCATAAAGCATTATTCCGTAACACTTTTTTGGGATTTTGAAAAGCTTGAGGGAGGTAAAAGTGAGCCTATATGTCGAAACCAAGAAAAATTTTGAACTCGACATTTCATCTACTCATCAAAACAAACATCTTTCATTAGAATTTATTTTTTCTAGAAATGCTTGGTTTGGAGATAGCCAATTTTAGTGAAATTTTGAAATTTGTGAAAAAGTGCAAAAGTAGTCAAACCCATAATTTTATAGCGGTTGACTAGAAGATCAGATAAAAAATATGAAAGGTGATGAGCGATCCTTGTTATATGGAATAAATATTCCTAATATAAAAGTTTTCCCAATTCTCTCTAGATTACTTTTATAAGCAGTCGAAGTTGGCCTTTGAGGCTAATTGTAATTGTGGAAAAAAGTGTAGAATTGGACAAAATTAATGTTTTTGAAGTGATGTAAATTCCATATCCTATGTTGGAATCGAGTAGGAGGATAGGAATTGGAAATATTATCCATAGGGGAACAATGGTTCACAATCAAAACCTGAATGATGAATTCTGATGCCTTAGGGAGTAGGACAAAAAAGTGCTTATGACCTTGTTTTGACAAAAAAAAATTGTCAATTAAGGGAAGTTTCTGGAATATAAGTTTTAAACCTGTGTAAAGAAACAAAGCATACATATTTATTTTAATCAAAACAAATATTGAAACACAACATTCACACATTCACACATTCACACATAGATTTACCTTGGAAACCCTTAACTGGGAAAACCAACAAACCTTGGTGCCACCCTCCTATTTTCTCATAATCATTATGAATCCCTCACAATATAAAATATAGGTATTCAACAACATCCAATAGCATAATCCATTAGCCCATATTAGAAAATATCAAATCCCTTAACCGACATTAAATTACATATTTTTAGAAAATTCCCCAAAATAGCCAATAACAACAATTTTTTTTTGGCTCGCTTGCGCTCACATCAGAAATGGCCTAACGACTGTTTCTGTGAAGGTTTCGATAGGGATATTTAGAAGCAGTGCCGACAGGTGCACCTCCCCTCCACACATGCATGCAAAGAATATAACATACACCCAACATAGAATTGCTTGAATGGGTGAAAAGAAAAGAAGGAATTAGAAATTTGTGAATTATTCCAAGAGTATAATTCTATTAAATCATATTTTTTTATGTTTTTACATGCATTCCTAAGATGTATAATAAATATATGTTTGATGCACAGTGTTTGCAGTTATTAAGCTTTGAATTGTTGTAGCAGACAACAAGAGGCAGAGGGAAAGAGTCTCCAAAAGAAAATGGTAACCATGAATGATGCTCAAGACCCTTATGAACATGATGAAGATGTCTTAAGAGAGAATATATAAGAGGAAAATGCTGAGACCGAATCAAATGGGAGAAGAGAGAAACACACTCCTCAAAATTTGGTTGAAACCATGATAAGTTTCAATGAAATATTGATGAAGGATCAGGAAGAAAAAAACCAAATCAATGATGTTATTTTATAGAGCCTCACTGATATGCAACAGAGGATAAACCTTGGGTGCAACCCAAGAAATGTGGGCCAAGAAGAATAAATGCATAGAGTTTCTCCAGAGGTCGCTCCAGGAAGAGGAATCCAAGCCCAAGAAATAGTTACATGAGTAAAAAGTGTAGAACACCCTACTCAAGATCTTCTTCTAGCAGGTCATGTGACTTCATAGGTTCTCGAAGCAGTCCAAGGCGCACTTCTAGAAGGTTTGAAGGAAGAAGGAAATTCAAAGGGATTCCACAAATAGAATTTAGGAAGGCAATGCCTCCCACATTTGATGGAGAAAGTAGGACATGTCAAGAGGCATAATCATGGCTTCTTGGGATGAAGAAATATTTTAGGATTCATGACTACTTAGGAAATGAAAAGGCCATAATTTCCATTTATAATCTAAATTGCAGAGCTTTAATTTGGTGGGAGCTCCTCGTGCAAGTAAAAGGAATCAAGGAAAGAAGAAGCAGTTGGGAACGATTTAAGAATTATTTCAAGGAAAATACCTTTCTTCTAGGTATTATGATAACAAGAGGAAGGAGTTCAATGAACTAAAGTTGGGACAAAAATCTATGGAAGAACATGTCCACAAGTTCATGGAAATGTTGAGGTATGTGGATTACACCAAAGATGAAAGAGTAAAAATCTAATGCTTCATTGGAACTCTGCACCAAAATTTCAGAGATAGGATTGAGTTTGTTAATCCACCAACTCTTGATGAAGCCATTAGGATGGCAATGCATTGCTATGAGCAGAGCAAGGAAATTCATAGGTTCATCCAACATGGAAAGGAAATCTAAAAGGGAGGTTTGACCAAGGGAGAAGTGGATTCAAGCCATCATTTAAAAATCAACCAAGAAATTTCCAACAAGAATGAAGTGAAACTAAGCCAACAATAGCAACAAAAAGAACCAAAGGGATCGCTTAAGTGTTGGGGATGAGGAGAACCCCACGTGCTTAAGGACCGCCAACATCGAAAAGAGAACCCTCGAGGCTTACACAAATTAGAAGCATCAGTTACAGTGGAGGATATGGAAAGAACAACTCCCCAAATCTATGCAGTGTTAGATAACCATCAAGCAGACCATCAATCAATAGTAGTGGAAGTTGGAGGTAAGATTGCTAAGGAATATATTTATGTTTTGATTGACCCTGAATTTGCTCATAGTTGTGTTTCTCCGAAAGTGGTTGAAAATTGTTCTCTTGGAAAGGAAAAGCATAATAATTTGTGGTTAGTTCAATTAGAACCTGAACAAAAATAAAAGTGAGTGAAGTAGTGATGGAATGCTCCATAGAGTTGAATGGACTCCTCACCAAATCAAATTTAAATGTCCTTCCATTAGGGTCCTATGATGCTCTTATTGGCATGGGATGGTTGAAAAAACATAGATCCAAGGTATACTATTATGAAAAATTTCTTGAATGCATTGATGAAGAAAAAAGGCTGAGGATGGTAATAGGAATTCTCAAGCAAGTTTTAGTAAGGAAAATTTCAGCCTTACAGTTAAGAAAGTTTTACAATAAAGGTTGTCAATTATATGCAACTTATATACCAGATTCTCTAGAGGACAAAAGCAAAAAGATAGAATATTATCCATTGTTGCAAGAGTTCAAGGATGCGTTTCTAAATGAAGTGTCAGGACTACCACCGAAAAGAGACATTGATTTTACAATCGACCTTGTTCCATAGGAAATGCCAATTTCTAAAGCTCCTTAGAGAATGAGCACATCAGAATTGGTAGAGTTAAAGATTCGGCTACAAGAATGAATGGACAAGAAGTATATAACACCAAGTGTGTCTCCATGGAAGCACCGATGTTATTTTTCAAGTAGAAAGATGGGACTTTAAGGATGTGTATTGATTACAGGCAACTAAATAAAGTGACATTCAGGAATACCCATTGCCCATAGTTGATGATTTGTTTGATCAAAAGAAGGAATCTATTTTTTTCTTCAAAAAATTGACTTGAGGTCTGGTTATCATCAAGTGAGGATAAAGGAAGAAGACATTCACAAGACAACTTTCCAAACAAGATATGGCCATTATGAGTTCACGGTAGTGCCATTTGGTCTTACCAATGCACCCTCCACATTCATGTGCCTCGTGAATAATGTTTTTAGCAAGTATTTGGACACGTTTGTGTTAGTGTTCTTGGATGACATTATTGTTTATTCAAGGAATGAAGAAGAGCATGAGGAACATCTAATAATGGTGTTTCATGTTCTTAGAGAGCAACAATTATATGGAAAAATTAGCAAGTGTGAAATTTATCAAAGAAAGGTACAATATTTGGGTCATGCCATCTCAGAAGAAGGAATTGCACTGGATCCAGAAAATATTGAATCCATAAGAGATTGTCCTACTCCAAAGAATTTTACAGATGTTAGATCTTTTATGGGTCTTGCAGGATACAATAGAAGGTTAATTGAAGGATTATCTAAGGTCACTCATCCAATTACATCGTTGCAAAGGAAGAATACAAAGCTTGTATGGTCTGAAAAATGTGAAGAAAGATTTCGGCAGTTGAAGAAGTTACTTACCAACGCTCCTGTTTTGAAGATTGCAGATCCAAAGAATGATTTTGAAGTGTGCATAGATGCTTGCATTGAAGTATTAGGCGGAGTGCTTATGCAAGAAGGCTTTGTGATTTGCTATGGGTTAAGAAAATTAAAAGAGCATGAGAAGAATTATGCAACTTATGATCCAGAATTAGTAGCCATAGTACATGCTCTCAAGCTGTGGAGACATTACTTGTTGGGAAGAAGATTTGATCTTAGGACATACCACATGAGCTTAAAGTATTTATTTTACTAGCCAAGCTTGAATGCTAGGAAAACTAGATGTCTGAAATTTCTATGTGAATTCGATTTTGAAATCAAGCATGTAAAAGGGAAAGAGAATAAGGTTGCAGACTGCCTTAACATAAAATTCCATGGAACAACATTAAGTGTATGCAAATCAAATTTGAGTACAAGATTTCTTGAAGCCAAAAACAATGATGAAACTTACCTTCAAGTTAAAGAAAAAACGCAGCAGGGAAAATTAGATGAAAAGTGTGAAGGATATCAGCTTGGAGAGGATGATCTTCTTGTTTATAAGGGCATACTACACATTTCAAATTGTGCAGATTTAAAGAAGTTCGTGATAGATGAAATTCATCAAATGCCTTACTCTAGACATCTAGGATATCAAAAGACAACAAAAACAACAAAAAAGAAATACTTTTGGCATGAAATGAAGGACATAGCAGAATACATTGCTTGATGTAAAAAATGCCAACAAGTCAAGCTAGAGCATCAACATCCAACAAGACTATTGTAGCTTTTTCCCATTCCATAATGGAAGTGGGAAGTAATTTCTATGGATTTCATAGCATGTTTTCCAATGATAGTGAGGAAGCATGTATCAATTATGGTTGTGGTGGACAAGCTATCAAAGATAGCTCATTTTATTCTAGTCAAGTCCACGCATAAGACAAGTGACATAGTAGATTGCATGGATTTCCCAAGGCAATAGTTTCATATTGGGATGCAAAGTTCACTTCCAAATTTTGGAAAGGGTTATTTCAAGAGTTGGGAACTCAACTGAGTTTTAGCACAGTGTAGCATCCTCTAACAGATGGTCAACCTGAGAGGGTGAATCAAGTTCTTGAAGACACGTTGAGAATGTATGTGATGGATAAAACATCAAAGTGGGAGGATTACCTACACTTGGTAGAATTCACATATAATAATGAACATCAAGCATAATTCAAAATGAGTCTATTTGAAGAATTATATGGCAAAGGATGTAAAAATCCAGTGAATTGGGATAGTCCAATGAACAGGGTAGTACTTGGGCCATAAATTCTCAAGGAAATGTAATAGGAAATTGTTAAGATCAGGAAAAACTTAAAGGCAACCCAAGATATGCATAAGAGTTATGAAAATTTGAAAAGGGTGCACAAGGAATTTAAAGTTGTGGATCATGTTTATTTAAGAGTGAATCCAATGAAAAGTTCCCTAAAGTTGGGAAGTTGTGCCAAGTTGGCACTGAGCTATTGTGGGCCATTCGAAGTGCTTGATAGGATATGACCAATTGCATATAAGATTACATTTACTACTAACATGAGAGCTCATAATGTTTTCCATGTTTCTTTGCTTAAGAAATATGTGCACGATCGTAATCACATAATTGATTGGAATGTGATGCAGGTGGAACCTGAGGGAGTTCCAAGTGGAGCCTATGTGCATCCTCCACAAGAATGTAACATTGCTCTGGAACTGAGTCGTTGAATAGGTAAAGGTGCAATGGAAGCACCTCTGTCCCGATGAGGCTACATGGGAGTTGGAGGATGCCATGAAAGAGGAAAACCCATTTTTCTTCAAGTTTTAAGAACATTGAGGACGATGTTATTATAAGGGGGAGGGGAATGTAATACCCCCATTTTGAACCTTAGAATGTATTGGATTTATATGTGAATATTTTGTATAGGCATTGTATGATTCCTATCATGGAGCTCAAGGCTAAGGCGCTCAACTTTAAAAAAAGGCATGTAGTTAATATTTTTCTAGCCATGTGCTATTAAACCATGGAAATTGTAAAATCATGTAAATATTTATAATGTGATAAAAAGTACCAAGAGATAGCTATGTAAGCAACTAAAATGATGGGGCCATGTGTATCCACTAGGGAGAGGTAAGGGGGTTGCAAATTGAACCTTGTGTTGCCAAAAGTCATCTTGAGAACCCATCTTGACTTTCCTTGTTGACATTTATTTATGTTGTAAGAAATCAACTCATGAAATTAATGGAGCATGGGAAACCAAAAAATTCGTATGGTTGAGTATTGCCTCAATTTACTTGACCCTTAAGTCATTATTCCTCATGGGAATTCGTTTTCCATCCTCCCCATTCCATTGTTGAACAACTAGAGCTGAATTTCCAGCATACTATGCATTCCCAACAATGAAATTTGCAGAAATTGCAACTTGCAAAGAACCCACATTTTGAAGTACCAAAAACACCCAAAAATTCCCATGAGGAGTAAAATCTAGTGGGGAATCCATTGACATAAAACCCATGTCTAAATTGATAGTGAAAGAAACCCAAAAATCCATAGGAAGACCCATATATGGAAGCCCAAAAGTTGAATTTCGTGTTTGACAGTCACGTGGCCAAATTGGGAAAAATACAAAAGCAGATTGAAGTGGGAGAGAGTTTAGAGGTTGGAATTGCTTGATAAACTCGGTGAAGGAAAAAATGTCAGAAGGTTTGGAAGCTTGGAGCTTTTTATGCCCACCCCAAAGAGCACTCGAGGGAAGGGGTGCTTGCGGGACTGTGTAGCATAGAAGGGGACCTTCCTTGTGTTGGGTGTGGTAGGTAATGTGGATGCCAAGGATGTTTGAATTCAAATTGGTTGCTTTATGGTTGAGCTCACTGGATTGGCTATCTCCTTCCTTGCCTGCCTACTTGATTGAAAAACCTAGCCGCGTGTTGGACTAGCATGAGTCTTTGTCCTTATGGTTGTGGGTGAACCTGAGTAGTTCCTTCTTATTGGACACACAACCCAGCTTGGGGGTGGCCTCTCAGCTGAAAGAATATAGGATGGACATATACCTACTGTTGGGTGGAACGTTGCTCTTCCATAGCCAGTTGCTCGATCAATTACAATTAAAGGATAAGTGTTCTATTTCCTTTGATTATGCTTACTTTATGTGTTATGAATGATTGTTAATTGTGTTAAATTGAATTAACTGAGTCAACATGAATTGTTCAATTAGATGCATATAAATAACATGAAAATGCTTTTATTGTTGTGCATGGTTTTATTGGTATGGCTGTGATGAACATACTGGTAATCACATGTTGTGTGTGTGCATTAATAAGGTTTAATTCCACTATGTTTGCTTATTATGAATTCCCACTTGCATTTAGATGTTCATAATTTAGTAATATGTCTTTGGGGGTGAAATTTAGCACCCTCTCTATCGTTCATGTCTCCCTCCATGGGTCTGATTGGTGGGAGGGGATGCGACAAACCATATAAAAAGCTTGTTCTTAAGAGGACAATTGAACTTCCATAAAACCTTGAACCGCTAGTTAGACTCAAATAGATCATCCTCTTATCTCAAAACTGTGTACCCCAACTTTGGAAGATAGCTTCCTCCAATAAAATTCATGGACCAAATGAGTTCATCCTATTTGTCAGATAGTCTAACATGAATGTTCTATTTGTTATGGAGCATGATCTTCAATATTTAGAGATGTTATTGTTTAGCCATGTTTGTACTGCAGTTTTACTGTACACTCATCCCAACAGGGGTGTGCGGGGGGGCATCATTCCCCCCGCAGGGTTCCGTGGGCTAGCGCCCTCAAGAAAGGCGGTTCGAGGGCGAAGCCCTCGAAAGAAATATTTTGGGATGTTTGTTGGACAACAATTTGTAGGCCCATGGTATTTTCCCATGGAAATTTCCCTATAAAATGAGAGTATTGTAATACGACTATGTATTGTATTGTAGCATTGTAAAACAATCTCTGTGATTGTCTGAGAGAGACCGTGAGAGAGTGAAGAGGAAGTGTAGCGAGGTTGCTGCAGGTTGTATACCTTCATTTTGTTGGATGGTATAATAATAAAGGACTGTCAATTTTTGTGTGTATGTAGCCCATCTTGGGTGAACCACATTATATATGTGCCTCTCTTGTAATGTATTTTAATATTTGCATATTGTTTATTGTTTTTCTAACAATTGGTATATAAGCCAAAGGTCTATTTGGATAGTAAACTCGTAGGAAAGAAGGGTTTTTGGTTTGCGTGGGAGCAATGGTAGAAGAAGGAAAGTTTAGGGTCAAAAAATTTAACGACCAAAACTACCAGTTATGGAAGATGCAAATGTAGGACTATCTGTACCAGAAGGATCTATACCTACCATTAGAAGGAAAAAAAATAGTCGGTGACTATGAAGGACGAAGAATGGGAGGTTCTTGACAGAAAGGCATTGGAACACTATGACTGTGCCTGGTTTCATTGGTGGAATTCAATATTTCGAAAGAAAAGACAATGGAGGGTGTGATGAGGGAATTGGCTAAGCTCTGTGAAAAACCCTCAGCTTCCAACAAGGTATTTATAATGAAGTGCTTATTTAATATAAAGATGTCAGAAGGTGGATCTGTTGCTGACCATTTAAATGAATTTAATACGATTACTAGTCAGCTAAGTTCTATAAAAGTGAAATTTGATGATGAGGTTAGGGCTCTTCTAATCCCATGCTCATTGCAAGAAAGATGGAATGGCTTGGTCATGGCTATAAGTAACTCTATTCCTAGTTCAGATACTCTTAAATTGGATGATGTTGTTAGTGTTATTCTTAGCAAAGAAATGCGAAGAAAAAGCACATGTGACACTTCAGGTAATGCGTTGACCTTGGAGAGCAGGGGAAGACAAAGGGAGAGATGAAGGGGCCTAGGTAATTGCAGCAAGTCTAGAAAGGGAAGGTCCAAGTCCAAAATGGGAAAGATAGAGTGTTGGAATTGTGGTAAGAGAGGGCATTTGAAGAAAGACCGCAGAGCTCCAAAGAAGAAAGGAGATGAGCAATATGAGACTACTCATGAAGAAAATGGAGCAGGTGACGTGTTAAAATATGCTTTAATTCTTGCATTAGATAATACTAATGATTACTGGATAGTAGATTCATGGGATTCATGTCATGCTACACCCCATAGAAAATTCTTTCATGATTATGTTCCAGGTGATTTTGGACATGTTTTATTGGGGGGTGATGAACCATGTAAAATTGTTGGAATGGGTAAGGTAAGTATTAAGTTAAATAATGGAAATGAATGGATGCTAAAAGATGTAATACATATTCCTGCTATGAAAATAAATCTGATCTCAACAGGGTAGTTGGGAGATAGTGATTGTTTGTCTACATTTGGAAAAACACAGTGGAAGATCACTAAAGGAGAACTGGTAATAACAAAAAGAGATAGGATTGGTACATTGTATTTATGTGCTCATAATATTGATTATTATATATTTGTAGCTTTTATAGAAAAAGGTGCAACATTATGGCATCATAGGCTTGTCCACATGAGTGAGAAGGGGATGTAGACTATCCACTCAAGGAAATTGCTTCTAGATCTGAAGTGTTAGATTTTTAACATTAAGCTAGCATTACATTAGGATATTTAACTGATAGAATAATAAGGACAACAATAAAACACAAGAGACAATGAACATAGTGTTTTTCCTCGGGAAAACCATAAATGGAGAAAGCCCCGCAACTTCCTTAGAGATATAATCAGCACCAAAAGTAAGACCCCAAAATAGTAAGATGATCTCCCGACAGCAGTAACCTCTTTCTTCCTAGCCCTAGTGTCTTCTTCTTCCTCAACTATGCGCTACAACTGAGTGTGAGTGAGTGTGTGATAAATAGAGAGGCTAGCTCTCTATTTATACTAATTCTCGACTTGACAAAACCCTACTAGGGCCGACTTCACTAGGTGAGTCTAACAACCCTAGTGCCCCGAAACTACGGGGACTTTAACCCTTGACCAATAGGAGGGTTACCCACAATGACTTGACATGACTTGTTTACATTATAGAACCTCCCGATAGGAACATCAGGGCATGACATGACTCAAGTACATCCCGAAATAAACATTGGGTTACAATACTTAAGAAATACAAGTGAATACATTCTGAAGTTACAATTACATCAACACTCCCTCTTAATTAGGAAGGTATTCTCTCGACACAATTTAGCACCATAAGTCTTCTTCTCTGTATTGTCTGGATCATCCTAGAGTCCTCGTCATATTCAAGTAATCTTTATCTTCAAGTCATCTTTGTCTTCAAGTCATCTTCATCTTCAGATCTGGATCATCACTCGATCTAGATCATCATCACTGGATCTGGATCATCACTGGATCTGGATCATCACTGGAGCATCATCTCTGGATCTGGATCATCACTTGATCTAGATCTGGATCATCATCACGGGTGCTATCTCATGATTCTTCTCATCACAGGAAGTTCTACAAAGCCAACCGTTTTCATGCTGGTTGTAGGCCTAGCCTCCATGTAGGTCTTCTTCAGTGCTTATATCTGACACCAAGTCAGAATGGCCCACCCAACACTTACATCTGACCATGAGAGGAACACATCCAACACCATGTCAGAAATGCACACCAAGCACTCACATCTGATCATGTAGGAACCAATCCTATAATCACATCAGAAAGGCTCTGCACTTACATCTGACCATGGGGGGAACACATCCCGCAACCATGTCAGAAAGGATCTGCACTTATATCTGACCATGGGGGGAACACATCCCACAACCATGTCAGAAAGGCTCTGCACTTACATCTGACCATGGGGGGAACACATCCCACAACCATGTCAGAAAGGCTCTGCACTTACATCTGACCATGGGGGGAACACATCCCGCAACCATGTCAGAAGGGATCTGCACTTACATCTGACCATGGGGGGAACACATCCCACAACCATGTCAGAAGGGCTATGCTCTTAAATATGACCATGGGGGGAACACATCCCACAACCATGTCAGAAGGGCTCTCAACCCCAAGTTGAGGGTTCCTGGTAACTGATTAGGTGCCTCCATTCTACTAGAGAATGGCATTAGCCCTTATATCTGATCAAGTGGGAACACATCCCTCAATCACATTAGAATGACAATGCACTCATATCTGATCACGTGGGAACACATCCCACAGTCATATCAGAATGGCCCTCAGTCCTAGACCGAATATTCCTGGTAACTGACCAGGTACCTCCATTCCAAGAATGGCAATAGCCCTTATATCTGATCATGTAGGAACCAATCCTACAGTCATATTAGAATGGCTCAACACTCACATCTGACACAGAAGGAACCAATCCTCTCACCATGACAGAATGGCTCAGCCCTTACATCTGACCATGGAAGAAACCAATCCTCTCACCATGTCAAAATGGCTCACAGACTCATCACTTCCCCTTGTAAGGAACCTCGATCTGGAGAACACCAAGATTCTCCCTGAAGTACTCAAACTTCACTCTAGATAATGGTTTTGTCAACACATCAACTATCTATTCGTTCGTCACAACATACTGGAGCTTCACTGCTCCTCTCTGCACCATATACCTGATATAGTGATACTTGATCTCGATATGCTTCGACTTGTCATGGAACATCGGGATCTCTGACAACTTCACACAACTCTGGTTTTCGCAATATATACAAGTAGCATCCAACTGGAGATCAAATAAATTACATAGTAGCTTCCTTAGCCATACCACCTCACAACTAGCTGAACAAGCTGCGACATACTCTACTTCAGCTGTACTCAGTGCCACACAGGATTGCTTCCTTCTAAACCAAGAGATCACACCTGATCCCATACTGAAGCAACACCCTGAAGTGCTCTTCCTATCGATGGCACTGCCTACCCAATTTGAATCAACATAACCCTCCAAGTCAATCTTCTGATTCGCCTCATACTTGAGTCTATAATCAACTGTACCCCTCAGGTACCTCAGAATATGCTTTGTAGTAATCAAGTGAACATGTCTCGGATCTGTCAGGAACTGGCTCAAGGTGTTCACAACAAAACAAATATCTGGTCTCGTGTTCGTCAGGTACATCAAGGACCTAATCATTTGACGATACATCGTAGCATCAACTGCTTCTGATGAAACATCACTCAATAGCTTCAGGTTCGATGCCATAGGTGTGGTCATGGCCTTGTAGTCCATCATCCCAAACCTCTTTAGGATCTCTACTGTATATTTCCCTTATCCCAGGGAAATTCCATCTGCATTCTGCCACACCTCCATGCCTAGGAAATAATGCATCATACCCAAGTCCTTCATTTCGAACTCGGCAGCAAGCTTCCTCTTCATATCAGCAATCAACCCATCCATACCTATTACAAACAGATCATCTACATATAGAACCACTTATACTATGAAATGAGAACTCGACATAGTTCTCATTTCTCTCTCTCCTAATTTTAGTAGCTATTTTTACCCCCGTTTCAAAAATGGTTGATGCCAGTATCACACATTTTCATTTTCAGACATTTTTTGGGGCCTTTGAATTATCTTTGTTGTAAAATATTTTTAATTTCTATTTTCAAGTGTGTTTTTTGAAATTTAACAAAATAACATACATTTTTAAGCAATTTATAATGAAAAACATATACATTTTACGATTTTTTCTATAAAATAAGACATTTTTATGTACAAAATAAGGCATTTTTATTGAAAAAATTGTAAATAATTCCATAAAATAAAGACATTTAAAACCATTTTCAATGAATTTTCAGAGAATTTTTCTCTAAAAATGATCATATTTCATATTAGTTATCGAAAAGTGATGACTCACA
>LPNX010750625.1:1063321-1111883 GCA_001517045.1 Pseudotsuga menziesii
TAGGACCATACCTTTTTATGTCAATCCAAAGCATTCCAATTATACAAGGTCTAGGAAAGAATTGCTCACAAGTCCAAGTTCCATTACTCATTTGATTTCGAGTGAGTGTTGCCACAAAAGTTGTTTGAAAAGTTTAGGCTACAATTATGTCTTGGAGAGAAGGAAGATGTATCTTTCAATGAACAAAAGCATGCAAAATTCATATTTAGTGGGGTGCATGATTTCTACCAGGATAGGCTATGATTATCGCGTTGGAAGAATTATGCTTTGTAGAAAGGCATTCAAACAGATTCACTCAGTTGGTAATCTTCGATTATCAAGAATACAAACAAGACTAGAAAAGGATCCTACATTTTACACTGACGATTATCAAGGATGAATCACTGGGCCATCAACACACATTGCAATATCATGGATGCATGATTTCTTTTCCAAGCATGGAGAGAGTATGCCAAATAGAGAAACAATACACATTCCAGATAATTTCACAAGGCAGGAAATCTACAACTTATACAAGGATTATGTTCAAGGTGGTCAAGGAAATGACAACTTCATCAGATATGCATATTTCACAAGAGTATGGAAAAAGAAGTTCAACAATGTCCGCATTCCAAAGAGGTCAAGGATGGGGGTCTGCAGTACATGTGCTTCTCTTAAAGAAAGAAGGGATAGATCAGAAGGGAGAGAAAGAGGTATGTTTACAAAACAAAAAAAACAAATAGATAAATGTCAATTATTGAATCTAGTTAACAATATTTTTTGTTATGTTGTTTGTAGATTCCATAATCAATGCACTGCAAGAACATCGCAATCAACAATCAAATGAACGGCAAAAATTGTACAAACATCGCAAGAAGTGTTACGATGCTCCACATAAGTATATGGGTTTGATAATTGATGGCATGGATCAGAAAAAAACACTCTTGCCACATTTTTTCCGTGTGCCAAAGAATTTAAAGGAGGAGAATTTTATTCAGTTTCACTTGATTGGGTGTATGGTTTTTAATGGTGAATTGATTCCAAGGGTTTACTTTACAGGTCCAAATATTCACAATGATGCAAATTTGACCATCAACATAATTCACCATGTCATTACTCATTGGCCTGGTGATCTTCCAGAAGTTCTATATCTACAATTGGACAACACAAGCCGGGAAAACAAAAACCAGGTCATGTTTGGTTATCTAAGCATGCTTGTGGAATTGGGAATTTTTAAGAAGGTAAAAGTTGGGTTCCTTCTTGTTGGGCATACACATGATCATATTGATCAAATGTTCAGCAATTTTGCAAGGACATTGAGGAGGAAGAAAGTCGGGAGCCTGCCATCGTTGATTGAAATTATAGGGAAAGCATACCATCCAGAGCCTACTGTACATAAATTGGAAGAAACTGTTGACATGCGAAGATTTCTGTTTGGATCGCATGGTGAGGAAAGGTGCATTGAAAAAATTAATGACATTAGCTTTCAGTATCAATTTCGTATAAAAAAGAATGATGGAAAAACACTATTGTGGGGCAAGAAGTACTCAACTAGCACAGAATGGGGGCCTTCATCAGGTTTGGCATTTTTGAAATTCATCCCAAGTCGTCAAATGTATGCTTCAAATTTATTGTTATTGCAATCATCTACAGAGATTCATAATGCAAGGTGACATAGTAGAGATGTTGATTCTTCTCAATGCTTGGAAGAAATCAAAAAGTCTATTGAAGATACATATGAGTACTTTGATGTTGCTGATTCCGTTTGGTGGGAGTCTTTTTTCATAGAGCAGAGTGACATAATTTCAAACTCTACAAATGGAGATATATTTTTGAAGACTCCATTTGCTTGGCCACAAAGTTTATCAAATGAAAACGAGGTAACAAATGTTGAACCTCGAGCTGTTGAGTTTTCTCAAGTAGAGGAAAGAGAAATGTATATTGGCTCTAGAAGATCATCCGCAAAGCGTCGAGAGATGGAAGACCTTTACAGGGGCTCAATACAAGATATCAAGGAGGGTTGCATGATTGCAGTTTTTGCTACAGATGATCCACGTCAATATCCATTATGTATTGCAAAAGCTATGAAGGTAAATAAAGAAAATGAAGAAGTAGTATCAGTAGAAGTACATTGGTATGCAACAGATACACACCCATTTGATGGTGTGTACAAGGCAGAGATGGTGGTTGAGAAAAAGGTTTGCAGAAAGAGAAACAGAAAGGGTCAAAAA
Source organism: Pseudotsuga menziesii (assembly GCA_001517045.1). Taxonomy (NCBI): domain Eukaryota; kingdom Viridiplantae; phylum Streptophyta; class Pinopsida; order Pinales; family Pinaceae; genus Pseudotsuga; species Pseudotsuga menziesii. Next base: position 1,065,532 of record LPNX010750625.1, read on the forward strand.
ATAAATCGCCGCCGCATTGACATCTTGAAATTAGAGGAAGTTGATATACTTGTTTATGATTTCAAGTTGACAAAGAAAGACACTCTCCGCTCCAAGACTATAGATATTATCAATAGGTTGCTGCCACAGCCAGAAGTTGCAAGATGGGAGTCTGTTAAACCAAGCCGTAGATCCCGAAGGAATATGACATCTGAAATGATGGGCATAGATGTAGACTCAGATGGTGTGCCCATTGATAATAGAGAAGAGTATGGGTCATCTACATCTTCATCAAGTCCTTCATCTGCAGAAAATGTAGATTCTGATGGGGTGTAAGAATCCATGGATGAATTTGAAGAAGCATTGTAGATGCTTTTTATTAGTATGATTTTTTTAATTGAAACTCTACAGGATTTTTTGATGATGGGGTGTCATAATCCATGGATGAATTTGAAGAGGCAGTTAGATGCTTTTTACTAGTATGATTTTTGTAATTGAAACTCTAGAGGATTTTTTGAATATTTATATGAACCATTTGTTCTTGTATGGTCTCATATATTATCTCATTATGAATCACATCATAATTTCTTTGTTTCTATATGGTTATAATGGTGAAATTATTAGAGAAAATTGTTTTTTCTTTAATATGCAATTTTCCAGAAAGTTGTAATTTATCTCTTCAAGAATTTTTCTTTTTTTCCAATTTAAGGTTGATTTTAAAGTTTTGTTAAACAACAATATGGGATGTTTAGTCCATGGCTCTATTTTTTACCCTAAAAAAAAATGTGTATACTGGTATCAACACTTTTCTATTTGGGGGGTGTTTTTGGTGTTTTTTTTGCAAAAATCATCGTTTTTATGGGTAGAGTTCTCGTTCATAGTATATAGTTCTCGTTTCATAGTATAAGTGGTTATAGTAGAAGCATCACTGGGTTTCCATCTTCAACCTTGTAGTAAAGGTTGGAATCTGCTTTACTCTTAGCAAAGCCTAAACTGGATAGAAAGCTGTCAATTCTGTCGTACCATGTCCTGGGTGCCTATTTCAAACCGTACAGGTATTTCTTCAATCTACATACATGAGACTCCTTGTCATGTGTCTCAAAACTGAGTGGCTGCTCCACATACACTTCCTCTTCCATTACACCATTCAAGAAAGCGGTCTTGACATCCATTTGGTGTATCTTCCATTTCATCACTGCAGCTAGAGCAAGTACCGATCTGATGGAAGTGTATCTGGCTACAGGTGCAGAAGTTTATTCATAATCTATTCCTTCTTTCTGGGAGAAACCACGAGCAACTAATCTTGCTTTATATTTTTCTATGCTACCATTTGTAGCATGCTTGATTTTGTAGATCCATTTGGAAGTTACAACTGACTTCCCTTCTGGTCTTGGGACAACATCCAAAACATCGTTCTTCATGATCGATTGATACTCTTCGATCATAGCATCCTTCCATTCTTTTCGATCTGCCGCTTCTTCTTAATTGGAAGGTTCTTTATTGATGAAATAACATAATAATGCTACATACCCGGAGCAGCATCTGGTCCTCTTTCTTTCTTTGTGATTCTCTTCTGGAGCCCCATATCTTTCTGCACCTTCGATAGTTTCTTGTACCCAAGCAGGTTTCCTCTTATGAGGATTCTTCTCCTGAGGTGGATCTACAGGTTCTTGAGGTTCTTCAAATTCTCGATCTTCTTCTTGAGTTTCTTTGTTCATGGTTGTGTCATGAATTTTGGGTGCTCCGATTCTTCAGGAACTTCAGCAGGTCTCTTTCTGGATTTTTTGTAAGCTGTGTCTTCATCAAATGTCATATCCCTGCTGATGTCGATCTTCTTGAATCCTGGGAAGTATATTCTGTAAGCCTTCGAGCTTTCAGAGTATCCCACAAATATACCCTTCTTTCCTGAAGGATCTAATTTAGTTCTCTTCTCTTTTGGAATGTGTATGTACACTGGACAACCAAATATTCTGAGATGGCTGACTTCTGGTTTCTTGCTGGAAAAGACTTCTTCAGGTGTCTTGTTCTCGAGTACCCTGTGTGGAGTATGGTTCTGTACATACACCGCTATTCTAGCAGCTTCTTCCCATAGATGCATAGGAAGATCTTGATCATGAAGCATTTCTCTTGCAACTTCCATGATAGTTCTATTCTTCCTTTTTGCAATTCCAATCTGTTGTGGATTATATGGAGTGGACAACTCCCTCTTAATCCCTGAGCCTTTGCATAACTCTTTGAATTCATTTGATGTGAATTCTCCGCCATTATCTGATTGAAAAGTCTTGATCTTCTTTTCAGTGTGGTTCTCGATCAAGGCTTTGAATTCCTTGAACTTGCTGAATAATTCATCTTCGTTCTTCATGAAGTAAATCTACGTATTCCTAGAAAAATCATCAATGAAAGAAACATAGTATACATACCTGCTTAGTGAACTTGATGACATTGGACCGCATACATCAGAGTGGATGATTTCTAAGATTCCTTTTTCTTTGCTCTCGCTACTTGGAAATGTCTTCTTTGTGTTCTTTCCTTTCGCACATCCTTTGCAGACTCCGTCATGTTTTGCTTGAATTTCTAGAAGACCTTCAACAACTTTGCTTGCAAGTGGTAGTGATCTGTAATGCACATGTGCAAGCCTTCTATTCCAAAGTTAATTTGGCTCTACTGTGTCATGAACCAAGGCTTGTTATGGATGGCCCTTCAATTTGTATAGACCTCCTTCTTGTTCCCCAATCACTACTGCATCATTAATAGTCTTTCCCTTTGGCCACATGATGACTTGGCCATCTATAAATGCAACCCTCATTCCTTTTGCATCTAATGCAGATATGGAGAGGAGATTCTTCTTTAGTCCTGGTACAAACAATACTTCTTTCATTATCATTGAGTTCCAGAGTCTAGCTTACAGGAGGATTCCCCACTACCTTTTATTGGATACTGGTAGTCATCTCCGAGCTTCACCTTTTGAGGTGATTCATGTTCTGATAGTTTCACAAAGGATTCCTTGAATCCTGTCATATGCTTGGAAGCCCCACTGTCTATAAGCCAATCATTGCTTTTGTGAGTAATGTTTCCCGTGAGAGTGGAAATCAAAACATATTCTTCATCACTTGAAGAATCTTCACTTTCATATCTGGTTCTCTTTGTAGAAGGTTCATCATCCTCTGCAGCATGAGCATGATGTCTTCTCTTGTTTCCCTTCTTCTTGTTTCTAGGACAGTCTTTGGCAAAGTGTCCTCTTTCATCACATGTATAGCATCTTAATTTGGATAAGTCTTTTCTAGTGATATCTCTTTGATGAGAATGCTTACCTTTGGGGTGATGAGAACTTCTTATGGTTTTCTTGGAGTGTACCATGAGAGCTTGATCTTCACTTTCCATCTTCTCTTCTCGAGCTACTATTCGAGCTTCTTCTTGAGAGCATTCTTCCCATAGTTTGCCGAACTTGACTAACTTCTTTCTGGCACAAATTCCTTGAATAAAGGAGTCCCATGATCTAGGGAGACCATTCAAGGTGGTCATTACAATCTTTGCATTTTCCACTTCTTCATCTACTACTTCTAGCTCTTCCTTGATCATAAAGACTCTTGTGAAGTAAGACTGGATGGTCTCTGCATTCTGAATCTTCACATTCTTCAACTGGTTTCTCAGAGTCATCTTCCGGTTTATGTTCTTCCCTTCAAACAATTTGGTTAGGGCATCAAACATAGCTTTAGGTGTCTTTAGGGAGGACACCTATGGTATGAGGTGATCCTTGATTGAATCAGCAATAATCCTCTTTGCCATAACCAACTTCTTCTTGTGTAAGGCCTTAGCCTCATCTCCCTCTGGAACTGGAACCTCCTCACTGATATAGGAGTCCAACTCATTTTCTTCCAGGACCAAGGAGATCCTATACTTCAAGGCTCGGAAGTTATCAGCTCCCTCAAGCTTTTCATCAAGCTTGGTATGATGAGACATATTAACGGAGAACCTCAAATGGAAATACAAAATATTTAGATATTACCAGGTCAAGATGTTGGATTTGGATTTGGAGCTGAAATTCTGTAGTGTTGGTTCAGGAGCAGATTAGGGTTTTGCTTTTCCGGAGTTCTGTCCAACCAAATGCTTTGATCTTGATCTCTAAACTTTGCTTTTGAGGAAGAGATCAATCCAGGCCCGGGCTCACTAAAAAATTCCACTTCTGTGGAAAGCCCTAATTTTTGGCAGCAATGTCGGGTCCAAAACTAAAAAACCTCAGAATTGGATTCTGCTTTGATATAAAGATGCGCCCTACGGAGGAGAGTTGTTCCAACCTTCTTTTGCTGAAAATCTGTGGAGGGAGATCCAAAAAGTAGGAAGCCCTAGTTCCCGCAGCTGCACAGTGTCTTCTTCTCAAGTTAGCTCTGATACCATGTTATATTTTTAACATTAAGCTAGCATTACATTAGGATCTTTAACTGAGAGAATAACACGCATAGTAATAAAACACAAGAGACAATGAACACAGTGTTTTTCCTCAGGGAAAACATAAATGGAGAAAACCCCACAACTTCTTCAAAGATAGAATCAGCACCAAAAGTAAGACCCCAAAACAGTAAGATGATCTCCCAACAACAGTAACCTCTTTCTTCCTAGCCCCAATGTCTTCTTCTTCCTCAGCTATGTGCTACAACTGAGTGTGAGTGACTGTGTGATAAATAGAGAGGCTAGTTCTCTATTTATACTAATTCCCGACTTGACAAAACCCTACTAGGGCCGACTTCACTAGGCGAGTCTAACAACCCTAGTGCCCCGGAACTGCGGGGACTTTGACCCTTGACCAATAGGAGGGTTACCCACAATGACTTGACATGACTTATTTACATTATAGAACCTCCCGATAGGAACATCGGGGCATGGCATGACTCAAGTACATCCTAGAATAAACATCGGGTTACAATACATAAGAAATACAAGTGAATACATTCTGAAGTTGCAATTACATCAACATGAAGTAGGTAAGTTTGGAATTTTGTGAGAACTATGTTTATGGAAAACAAAAGAGAATTAGATTTTTGAAGGTTAGGAAACCAAAGAAGAGTGAAAACTTAGAGCTTGTGCATACATATGTATGGGTACCAACTCAGGTTCAATCTTTCGATGGCTCTCATTATTATGTTACTTTTATTGATGATGCAACTAGAAAAACTTGATTTTATGGCATTAGACAAAAATTTGATGTGTTTTTTACTTTTTAGAAGTGGAAATATTTGGTTGAGAATTAAACAAGGAAAATGTTGAAATGCCTCAGATCTGATAATGGAGGTGAATATTGTAGCAAGAAGTTTGATAGTTATTGTTCATACCATGGGATTCGTAGAGAGAAGATAGTACCAGGAACACCACAAGTAAATGGTGTGTCAGAAAGGATGAACAGAATGATCATGGAGCGTGCAAGGTGTATGAGATTGCATGCAGGGTTTCCCTTACAGTTTTGGGATGATGTTGTAGATACTGTTGTTTATTTAATAAACATATGGCCTTCAAGCGCTTGGATGGTGGTATTCCAGAGGAGGCATGGATAGGTAAAAGGTAAACTACTAATTTATGAGAACTTTTGTTGTGAAGCATTTGCCCATATTGATAAAGAAAATAGAACAAAGCTTGAGGCTAAATCCAAGAAATGTACATTTATTGGATACGGGGTTGATGGTTTTGGTTATTGATTATGGGATTATGAAAATGACAAAATCATTAGGAGTAGAGATGTAGTATTCAATGAAAAGATTATGTACAAGGACCAGTTCTAGGGAAACAAAGATGGAAATAAAAACATAAACTACACAATGCTTGATGAAATCAAAGAAAATGAAGTTCCAAAGACACCATAAAATCAAGAGCGTTAACATATATCTCAAACTCCTGCAAATGTAAAAAGATATACCAGGTTAAGTAGACCCCCTGAATGATTCTTTCCTTCACTGTATTATTTATTTATGACTGATTCTGGTGAACCAAAATGTTATGAAGAGGCAATGCAGGTAGAAACTAGAAAGAAGTGGGAAAAATGAATGAATGAGGATATAGATTCATTGTTAAGAAACTAGACTTAGGATTTGGTTGAGTTTCCTGCAGGGAAAAGAGCATTGCAGAATAAACGGGTTTACAGGTTGAAGGAAGAAGATGGAGGCAAGAAGCGGGACAAGGCTATACTTGTTGTAAAGGGGTTTATAGAAAAGAAAGGCATAGAATTTGATGAAATATTAAGTTAAATAATGGAAATGAATGGATGCTATAAGTTGTAAGGCGTATTCCTACTATGAAAATAAATTTGATCTCAACATGGCAGTTGGGAGATAGTGATTGTTTGCCTATGTTTGGAAAAATGTGGTGGAAGATCACGAAAGGAGAATTGGTAATAACAAAAGCAGATAGTATTGGTACATTGTATTTATGTCCTCATAAAATTGATTATTCTATCTCTGTAGCTTCCATAGAAAAAGGTGCAACGTTGTGGCATCATAGGCTTGGCCACATGAGTGAGAAGGGGATGTAGACTATCCACTCCAGGAAATTGCTTCCAGATCTGAAGCAAGTAAGTTTGGAATTCTGTGAGAACTATGTTTATGGAAAACATAAGAGGGTTACATTTCTCAGGGTTGGGAAACATAAGAAGAATGAAAAGTTAGAGATTGTGCATACATATGTATGGGGACCGACTCAGGTACAATCTCTCGATGGCTCTCATTATTATGTTACTTTTATTGATGATGCAACTAGAAAAACTTGATTTTATTGAATTAGACAAAAAATTAATGTGTTTGTTACTTTTAAGAAGTGTAAATATTTGGTTGAGAATGAGACATGGAAAAGGTTGAAATGTCTCAGATCTAATAATGGAGGTGAATATTGTAGCAAGGAGTTTGATATTTATTATTCGTACAATGGGTTCATAGAGAGAATATAGTCTCAGGAACACCACAATAAAATGGTGTGTTAGAAAGGATGAACAAAATGATCATGGAGCATGCAAGGTGTATGAGATTGCATGCAGGGTTTCCCTTATAGTTTTGGGTTGATGTTGTAGATATTGTTGTTTATTTAATAAACACAGGGCCTTCAAGCGCTTTGGATGGTGGGATTCTAGAGGAGGCATGTACAGGTAAAAAGGTAACTTACCTTTTTATGAGAACTTTTGTTTTGAAGCATTTGTCCATATTGATAAAGAAAATAGAACAAAGGTTGATGATAAATCCAAGAAATGTACCTTTATTGGATACGTGGTTGATGATTTTGGTTATTGCTTATGGGATTATGAAAATGACAAAATCATTAGGAGTAGAGAAGTAGTATTCAATGAAAAGGTTATGTACAAGGATCAGTTGCAGGGAAAGAAAGAGGAAAATAAAAACACACAGTACACAATGCTTGATGAAATCAAGAAAATGAAGTTCCAAAGGCACCAAAAAATCAAGAGCACCATCAGGTATCTCAAACTCTTGCAAATGTAAGAAGATCTACCAGGTTAAGTAGACCACCTAAATGATTATTTCCTTCATTGTATTATTTATTTATGACTGATTCTGGTGAACCATAATGTTATGAAGAGGCAATGTAAGTAGAAAATAGAAAGAAGTGGGAGCAAGGAATGAATGAGGACATGGACTCATTGATAATAAACTAGACTTAGGATTTGGTTGAGTCGCCTGCAGGAAAATAAACATTGCAGAATAAATGGGTTTATAGGTTGAAGGAAGAAGATGGAGGCAAGAAGTGGGACAAGTCTAGACTTGTTGTAAAGGGGTTTGCACAAAAGAAAGGTATATAATTTGATGAAATATTAGGTTAAATAATAGAAATGAATGGATGCTAGAAGATATATGAATGGATGACAAAACAAGGTTATAGTAGATGCCATTATGACCACTGTGTTTATTTGTAGAGGCTAGATAACGGAAGACATATTATCTTGTTATTGTATGTGGATGACATGTTTGTTGCAGGGTCTAAAATGCAAGATATAAATGTGCTCGAAAGGAGACTAGCTAAATCGTTTTCGATGAAGGATTTGGGTGTTGTAAATCAAATCCTTGGCATGCGAATAACAAGAGACAAGAAAAATCGTAAATTGATTGACATTGTATTAAGGTGAGTACATAGAAAAGGTGTTGGAGAGGTTTGGAATGAAGAATGCAAAATCAGTTAGTATACCTTTGGCTGGGTATTTCAAACTAATTAAGGAGATGTGTCCCAAGACACATGAATAGATAGAATACATGTCCACAGTTCCCTGTTCATCAGCAATTGGCAGCTTGATGTATGGCATGGTGTGCACAAGACCAGATATTGCACATGCAATGGGAGTTGTGAGCCGGTATATGAACAATCCAGGTAAAGAGCATTGGATAATAGTACAATGGATTTTCAGGTATTTGAGGGGTACCACTTCTCATGCATTATGTTTTGGAGGTTTAGACATTGTTCTACAAAGATATGTTGATGCGGATATGGGTGGTGATAAAGACAATAGGAGGAGCACCACATGGAATATTTTACTGTAGGTGGAACATCAGTAAGTTGGATTTCAAAATTGCAAAAGGTTGTTGCACTTTCAACAACAGAAGTAGAGTATGTTGTTGCTACAGAGGCTAGTAAAGAGATGATTTGGTTGCAAAGGTTCATGGAGTAATTGGGTGAGAAGTAGGAGAATAACAGGTTGTATAGTGCCATCTAGAGTGCCATTCATATTGCAAAGAAATCAGCCTTTCATTCGAAGACTAAACATATATAACTCAAGTACCATTTCATAAGATCTGTTTTGGAAGATGAATTGTTGAACTTGGAAAAGATACATACTAGCCAAAATCCTGTGGACATGCTGACAAAGGTAGTAACTAGAGATAAACTGAGTTACTGCTCAATTTCTGTTGGCCTTCAAGTGTGAAGGTGAAGAAGAGAGATTTTCCAATTCCAAGGTTCATATAATATTCCAACAAGTGCAATAGCGGTGGATTTGTTGTGACCAGTCTCCAAGTGGGAGATTGTTGGTTGTGGAGCCTGATCTTCCTAATTTAGAGACGTTATTGTTCATCCATGTTTGTACCCTAGTTTTACTGTACGCTCATCCCAACAGGGAGGTGAGAAGGAGAAGCCCGCAAATGTTTTTTTTGGGATGTTTGTTGACCAACAGTTTGCAGTCCCATGGTATTTTCCCATGTTAACTCCCCTATAAAAGGAAAGCATAGTAATACAATTGTGTATTGTATTGTAGCATTGTAAAAAAATCTAAGGAAAGCATAGTAATACAATTGTGTATTGTACTGTAGCATTGTAAAAAAATCTATGTGATTGTGTCAGAGAGACTATGAGAGAGTGAAGAGGAAGTGCAACAGGGTTGCTGTAGGTTGTATCCCTTCATTTTGTTGGATGGTATAATAATAAAGAACTGTCAGTTTCTGTGTGGACGTAGCCCGTCTTGGCTGAACCACATTATATACGCGTCTCTCTCATAATGTATTTTAATATTTGCATCTTGTTTATTGTTTATTGTTATTGCTCTACAATAATGTTTTTATAACATGTTCTATAGAGTATCTTTATATCCATTCCTTAGGGCCAGATATGCATTAGTAAAACCAAAATATTCTCCAGTGATCTAAGCCTGGTTATGGACAACACTCAGTCTAGGATCCTCAATATGACCCAAGTGTATATAGCCTTGATCTATTAGACCAAAAACCATAGCCTCTTGTAGAATATAATTTCCCTCACATCCAACCCATAGACCCTTTCCAAGCCTCACTTTTTCACCTAACTCAATAATCCAAGCGAGCCAGTCTCCTATGAGGTTAAAGGACAATTAAAGAATTGCCTTCCAAATTATGGAAATATTTGAAAAAGATTTGTCCTTGAATCTGAACCACTTAATGCTACTCATTGAATGAAAGTATGTTCTCTGGACAATAATGACCCAAGGGTAAACATTTAACATGGAGCATTTTGGTTAAGGGTTTTACTAGGCAAATTTCCTTAAGAAGTGGGATAGGGGCATGGGCATGGGCATGGGGATGAACCACTTATTGGTTCTCATTGAATGAATGCATTTTCTATGGACAATAATGACCCATGGGAAAACAATGAACATGAAGCATTTTGGTTGAAAGGTTTACAAGGTAAAGTTCCTTAAGAAAGGGGGAAAGGGCACGGGGGCTTGTAATTTTAATAGATAAATGAGCAACTTGCATGTGTGTTATTGTTAATCCAAGTGATGTAAATGCAAGACCCTATTTATTCCATTATACACAACCAACCATGCTAAGAGAATTCAAACACTATTTCTTTTGGGATTATAATATAGGTGGACAGTGCACTTTATATAGGTGGGCGCTTTAATATTTCTTTTGGGAATATAATATAGGTGAACATTGCACTTTAAATAGGTGGGAATATAATATAGCTGAACATTGCACTTTATATAGGTAGACACTAGGGTGGGAATATAATATAAGTGAACATTGCACTTTATATAGGTGGACATTAGGGTGTGTATTGATACTCTTCATTTTTTTTTGTGGTTTTACTTTGTACACATGAATAAAGAAGTTTAGTACAATGAAGAACAATGTGACATATCGAATTATGTATTACCAATGAACTTGATTTTGATTTTGATTTATTATTATTATTATTATTATTATTATGAGGGTCAGTGTTTTGAGATATGAGTATATGAATGCATTTTAGTTATGTTAGTTAAGGGCTTTGAAGTTGGATTATGAGGATTACATATGCATATGGTTAGAGTAAGAAATTTTTTCGTCTATTAGGTGTAGCTTTGTCAAGTACAATGTATATACATGCATAATTAAAAAAATAGAGTTGAGTTAATAATGTTTTAGTTTTATAGTTAAATTAGAATGGTGATATTTATTGTATTAAAGTTTAGAACTTTATTAATATATTTTTATTTTATTTGTGGGTTATTTAATTTGTGTGAGTAAATTTGTTCTATGTAAGGGATGATAGAATTAGGGGTTTTCTTAAACTTTGATGAGAATGCGAACATTTCTTTCACATGGGGCATAGGTGTGGCTACAAATAACTAGGTAGAAGTCTATGCATTATTTTCGTGATCATAAATTATCCAAAGCTTTTGTATTCAACAAATGATGATCTTTGGTGATTCTCTATTGGTAATCAAGCAAGTGTAAAAGAGGACTATCAAAGAAGGGACATTGCAAAGTAGGACTTTTGAAAGACTATATTGGAATGTTTAAAGCCTTTGCTAAGGTCCACCTCTTCCATGTTCAATGCCTCAACAACTATGTCATTGATTGTTTAGCAAACAAGGTTGCATTGCTTGATAAGGGGGTCCTCATCAGATGCAAACTCCCCCTGAATGAAGATGTCTCCCCAATATTTGGAATGATTAGCATCAAGGTGGATATAATTTTCATAACCATGTCCTTTCCTGGCATTAATGGTTATCAACACACATGACACCATCGAAATCAGTAGATGATGGTGAGTCCTTTCACCATTAAGTTGTGTGAGGGAGTCATATCACTCTCTTGTTCTTTTTCCTCCCTCTTTTCTTGTACTCCATTCTGAGCATGTATTCCTTTATGTCCTTTGTTAGTGCCAAAAATTGTTCCTAGACTACAAGAGAACAAGCCAACACAATCTCAATAATCACAATAAAGTAAAAGAGGGTTTTTAGGGTTTTCAAGGTTTTTTTGTTTGAGCAGTTTGAAGACAAGAGGGAAAACATTCATAAAACCAAAGTAAACACTAAATCATGAGCATTGAATGGCTGAGATGCATAACATATAAACCATAATCCAACAGAAAACACAATACTGAATTTCACCCACAGTTGGCAAGCATTCCAAGCATAAAAATATAAACAAGAAATAAATATACCAGCTGAGTAATTAACACAAATTATAAATGAAACCAGTCAATAAACTGAAGGGCATATAGTGCATATATTTCATAATTCAGTCCTCAAAAACACATAAGAGTCTTAACTTAACTCATAAACTAGCCTGATAGCCTCCCCTTGCAAAAAAATCGAACCCCTTGTCCTCTTTCAGACTTACATTTATCTTACTTTTCAAAATTAGTTGAATAACTGAACTCTAACTGTTTTTAAGACTACCTATCGAATAGTTCAATTTAAAACATCTTTACAAAAAATAAAATAACTTTTAAAACTTAACTAATAACTAACTTTCTTGACTAACTTCACAAATATTTAGCTGCTTCAACTAGTAAAGCAATTCCTTCCAAAGCTTGAGCTTTCCTTCTTGCCTTCAATTGATCTGTCTCCATGTCTGCAATCCTCCTTGTTAGCTCTTCATTATGCTATTGTAGGTCTTGGATGGTTTGCTTCAACTCTGTGAATTGACTTTCTGTTTGCCTTTTCCTTTTCAATGCTTCTCTTGAAACTATGATCAACTCTTGGTAATGACTGTTAACTTCCTCCAAATCTTCTCTAAGTCTCAAGTTTGTTGTAACTAGCCCATCATTAGCTTCATGCATATACTCAATCTGATACTTGTATTGCTTAATACTTCTTTGTAGATTTTCTTTTTCTGAATCAATACATTTGTCTCCTGCTGCTGTTTGCATCCCTTCTGGTGGCCATGGGATTTTTAGTTTCTTATAAATTTCCTCATCCTCTTCCATAAGTTCTGTGGAGGTCACAGGAAACCTTGGATGTTCTTCACTTTCAACATTGCATGGAACTTCTCCTTCAACTATCTCCTTCTTCTCTAAAGAAGAACTCTTTGCCTCACTTTGTTGCTGTTCTTGAAACATTTGATTTCGAATCTCCAGAAATATATCAGAAATCTTGGTATCAGTCATGAAAGATTTTCCTTTTGATTCTATTGGATTTTTACCTTTATTACCATCTTCACCATCATCCACTTTGTCTTCAGATGATGAATCATCTATCACTGTAACTTTTTCTTTAGCCAATTTGGGATTCAACAACTTTTTCATGTTTAACCTAAGTTTATTCTTAGGTCTTGTTTTAGGTCTCCAAACTGCAGCAATCTCTCCCAACGTCTTGAGAGTCTTTCCTTGATGAGTAATTGAAGCAAACTCAACAACCTTCATTTTCTTTCTTTTTGACAGTGCTTCCTCATCACAATGAGTGTGAAGCTCTTGCTCAGCATAAACCCTAGATTTATTAGTAACATGAATTTTATCATCATCAAATAAGTATTTTTCATCTTTCTCTGATAGTACTATGATAGGGCTTTGCTTTTGCACCTCAATATCTTCTTTTACATCTTGAATTGTTTTTACAGGTACAACATCTACAAGAGGCTCACCTTCTTTAATTTCTGACTGTAAAGTCTTTCTCTCATTATCATTAACTCGCTATTCAAATTCAGAGTTTTTATTTTCCCAAGTCTTTTCCCTTTTCGGTAATATAGTGCTTATGAGGAGCTTAATGAGTCCATGGTGAAAAACATACTGCTTTGTATGATCTTGGTGCTCTCTCACCCTACATGACATCTTTTGTAGAGTTTTCAGAAAGAAGAAGGGTAAGTTCATTTTAGACTCATCACTAAGATGCTAGAGAAACCTAAAGTGATATTTGAAAACAAAGGCATATCTACTCTCACAAGTAACATAGCTCTGCAAGACTTTAATGGGCTCAATCCATTCAGGTTTAAAGTTTTGTATTGGAACACCTTTTCCCCAATCTGTAATCACACCAAGAAGCAAGTATTTTGAGCATTAAAGGTGAATGGAACCTTTTTAAACCATAACTCTCCCTCGTCCAAGATCCCTGTTGCCTCAGCTATTAATTCCTTAGTTAATTTGAACTTTAAGGTGTCAAAAGACACTATGTTTTTGTCTAGACATTGAGCAAATTTGTAAGACACTTCTGCATGATAACCTTCAATTTTTTTAAAGAACATTAACCATCCTGCATTTGAGAAGAACTGTGCACAATCTGGAAAATTATTCACCCAACTTAAGTCTGAAGGCTCTGCCCTGTTAGTTTTTCCACTCTTTTTCATATTTACTATGGTTAAACAACTTCTATCAAGATACCACAGTCTAAATGTCTTCAAATCTCAACAGACTGACCTAGAATACAGTACCGGGACCTCCAACAAGCTCTACTTTGAATTCCACTGTTTAAATGATGAATACTTTAAATGTATTGGTTAATAATTCATCATTCAACATGTATTAGGTGAAAAACTAGTCTTCTGCCTTCGAATTTGTCATTAGTGATTTCTTCAGAAAAAGCCCCAAATTTAAAAAACCTTGGCAATGGAACGCGGACTACCTGTTAAGATGACCAATTCGAGTGCTGGAATATGGTTATTTCAATGGTTAGGTGTCGAATTGCATGCTCCACCTGTCTCTAACCGCTTAGACCACTCCAGCCAGTCGCTGCTGAAAGCCCTAATCTCTCGTTCAGTTTCAAAATCGTGATTTCTCAGCACTATCTTCTCATCACGATCTTCACTTATTATTCGTGTCCTTCAGATAAAAAACATAATCCCAAACAACTTTGTCTCATTATACTCTACTGTCATCATTATATCTGCTATGCATGAAACCACCACGATCTCGCCTTTATGATGACATTCCACCTGCTTCAGTGATTAAACTATAGAAGACACGTATCAAATGCATCATACAATGTAATTGACACCTCAGGTGTGAGAATCCCGAAGAAATTGGACCGAAAAATGATGATTTTAGCTCGCGCGATTTTCTTGTAGCGCTCTAGTGCATCTGTTTTTGTCTTGCGCTACAAGAAAGTCCAATTTAATGATTTCACAATATTAAGCTAATGATAAGAGTTTGCACTTAGTTTAGAGGTCTAAATTTAACTTTTTATGCTATTTATAAAACTTTTTTAATCCATATATGTCTTATATAAACCCCTCAATTATAAAATCAAAGCAAAACTTGTAAAAATAAGCTAAGAGATAAAAAATCACGAGAATTAAAAGTTAAAAATTAAAATTGTCCCTATCAACAAAATTTTTTTAGAAACAAAAAGTAAAAGCAAGATTCAAAATATGAATAAAAGTATAAAAAACAATGGAAGACAAAAACATGACCTAACATCTGGCTCCTGCTGTGGGATGAAGTCCTCCTTGTGAGGCTTTAAGAACCTGTAGACCAGTGCCTTCTGTACTGCTACCTGCTAATCTGCAAAATTTCCATTGGGTTATGGATTCCTTATTCTATTTAGTGTGAGTAAATAGAATAAGGAATCCATAACCCAATGGAAATTTTGACGATTCCTTTTTGAAAAAACTAGAATCCATTTCAAAAACTGTAAAAATGCTTGAGGAATCGTCCATTAACTGGATTTGACAATTCCTCACCCTCCAAGGTCCGTAGAACAAAAGTATTGTTTTCCAAAAACTTCGATGCTAGAAAAGGACCAAACCAGAGGTTATCAAACTTCCCATGCTTTCCTTTTTACTCCTTCCTAGCATCCCATCTCAAAACCATGTCTCATACTGAGAAAGTATTGTATTTGATCCCCCTATCAAATCTTTAACCTGTATAGCTGTGCCTTTTCTTCCACTTTTTCTCGATTCTGCTGCAACTCTATCATTGCATAAATTATTCTCTGCATATCATTAGGTTCTTCCTGACAGTCCTGAAAAAACTTCATCACTGGGATACCCAACTGAACAGGAAAAATTGCATCTGTACCATATACTAATTGGAAAGGAGAAGTTCCAATTGCTTGTTTGACTGCTATTTTGTCTACCCATAATGCATACTTTAGCATAGAATCCCATGATCTTTTATTATGCTTCAGCAATTTCCTGATACAGTGAATGATATTTTTATTTGAGGACTCAGATAAACCATTACCTTGAGGATAGTAAGGGGTTGAATGTTTCAACACGATGCCATTCTTTTCACAAAATGCCCCCATAGCCTTAGACTTAAAAGCTTTTGCATTATCAGTTAATATTCTCTGTGGACATCCGAATCTACTAAGAATATTTGCTTCAATAAAATCTATAATCACCTTATATGTGACATGCCTTGTGGGGATAGCTTCCACCCACTTAGTAAAGAAATCTATTGCAGTCAAAATCCACTTATGTTGTCCTGAGGAAGATGGATTTATCTCTCCTATAAAGTCCATACCCCACTGCTGAAAAGGGGCATTTACTGCAATTGGTTTTAAAGGTAATGACAACAACTTTTGTTTACCAACAAATTTTTGACAAGGAACACATGCTCTTACCTGCTGATATACATCTGAAAATAAAGAGGGCCAATAGTATCCAACTCTTAGAATTTTATATGTTGTTTCCTTCCAATACTTATGACCTCCACAAGCACCTTCATGAGATTCAAAAATTACTCCTTCAATTTCAGGTTTATCTAAGCATCTGAGTAGAATACCCCCTGGATATTTCCAAAATAGCTGCTGTTCTACCAAACAGTACTTAGTAGTTTTTAACTTCAAAGACCTAGTATATGTTTTATCTAAGTATTCCGTACATTGCAAGTACAAAAGAAAATATACAATGTCTGCATACCATGTAGATGCTGAATAGAAATCCATAATCTTCTCTTTCTCCAGCTCTGCGTGATTTTCTTCCTATGTTGGCTGTTCTGCCATCAAATGCAATCCTAAAGCTTGGCAATTTGATTCAGCTAACAACTTAGCTAAACCTTGTCCCTTTACTAGCTTTGTAGGTTTGATATCCACATCATACTCCATGATTTTAGCAATCCACTTTCCTCTTTTTCCCTCACTGTCATACTGAGTCAAAACATCTTTTATGGCAGCATTAGGCACATATGCAATAACTTTGGAGTGTAAAACATAGATTCTGAAAAATTGCAAAGCTTTTGCCAAAGAGTAAGCCTGTTTTTCTAAAATGCTGTATTTTAATTCAGAATCTCTAAGAGTTTTGTTGAAGAATGCAATAGGTTGTTCAAGACCATCCTTATTCTTCTGTAATAAAACAACAGCCAATGTATCTTCAGATGCAAAAGAAAAGGTTAGAAATTCCTTTGTAAAATATGGACTTACTAATACTAGAGCTTCAGTAAGAGCCATCTTAATTTTTTCGAATGAATTATTTTCTTCTGCAGTCCACCTGACTTCTTGATCCTTCTTCAGCATGGTTGTAATCTGTTTGATAGTCTCAGCAAAATTTGGTATAAACCAACGCAGAAATTTGTTTACCAATGAAAGATTGAACATCCTTTTTACTCCTTGGCAGACTTATTTTCAGTATTGCTTTCACCCTCTCTAGATCAATCCTTATGCCATCAACTAAAACTAAATGACGCAATAATTTACCTTCCTGTACAGCAAAATGTGACTTCTTTGGATTAAGAGAAAAACCATATTTTCTGCATGTCAAAAAAGTCTATTTCAAATGTTTTAGATGTTCATCATCTGATTGTGAAAAGACTGTAATATCATCTAAGTAAATCACTACAAACTTGTATCTTTCCCCAACAAAGGTTATATCCATAGCTCTTTGAAAAGTTGCTCCAGCATTCATTAAACCAAAAGGCATTTTATCATACATGAAAGTTCCTTAGGGAGTAGTAAAAGCTATTTTTTCTTTATCATCAGGATGCATAGCAATTTGATTATATCCTGAAAAACCATCAACCATAGAAATCCTTTGTGCCCCAACTACCTTCTGCAATATTTGTTCTATTTTAGGCAAAGGATAATTATCCTTCAATGAAGACCTATTTAGATTTCTAAATTCAACACACCGTCTGATTTCTCCATTCTTCTTGGTGACAGGAACTAAATTAGAAACCCATGAAGAATACCTAAGAGGAACAATGATCTTGGCATCTAATAACTTCTTCACTTCTTTTTCAATAACAGGAAACAAAGCTGGATTTATCCTCCTTAATTTCTGTCGAAAAGGTTTAACATTCCATTTTAAAGGTACTTTATGTTGTATAATCCCAGTATCATATGTCCTCAAGTCTTCATAAGACCATGCAAAAACATCAACATGCTCCTTTAACAACTTAATGTACATGTTTCTCTGTTCTGTTGTGAGTGATTTTGAAATCTTCACCATTCTAGGATGTTCTGCAGTACCAATATTACAGTCCACCACATTTTCTTTCGAAGACTGTACAATAGGTTTTAAAAGTGTATCATCTTTTGAAAATATTCTTTCTAGTGGCACCAAACCTTTAGGAATGAAATTACCTTTAAGTTCAATAATCTTGTGGTTAGCAATCTCATTTTCAGCAATATCTTCAGAATCCTCAACCTCATCATCTTCTTCTTGATCAATCATGGAATTGGAAAACTCATCAGTTAGATCTAAAAATATTTTTATTTCAGTGTCATTTTCAAAAATTTTCCACTGCCTTATGTTATCAGGGACATAAGGTCTGTACCTAACCTCAATAGGATACTTTAGCTGTGTTGTTTTAGGGATCCTAAAATGTGTGGCTGCTAAGGCCAAAGAATCATCAGTCTGATTATGGTCCCTAGGAATATATGTAATGTTAAAAGCCACAAAATAACTGTCTATCATATCCCATACCTCATTACGGTAGACTTTCAACAAATCTCGTTTCACTTGATAGTTGTTCCTAACCTGCTGAACAACCAACTCGGAGTTGCCATATACAGTAATCTGTTGAATGCCTAAATCTTTGGCAGCCTTCAAACCTAACAACAAAGCTTCATATTTTTCAGTATTATTGGTCGTAATAAACTCTAATTTATACATCAGCTTCACTGTTTCACCACCAAGAGATATTAAAAGAACCCCTGCTCCAGCACCTTCCTTACAAGATGATCCATCAAAGTATAATTGCCAAAGTTCATCTTCTTGTTCCCTAATGCATTTAACTGACTTTTCCTTTTCAACCTGTAACAAACCAGCAATATTATCATTATCACTAAAATGTAACATACAAGTACCCAAATCCTTATCAACAACATACAAGGGATGATTTGTAGGGCTCTTGTCATCTGTCACAGTCTAGGCAAACTGTAGTTGTCTGTACAACCTTCTGTTTTCTCCTCCAAATACAGGAATAGTAGCATATGTTAAATCCATTTGTAAAGTTCCACCAACTTTCTTTGCCCAAGATCTAGAGAGGAGTAATCCAAATTTAGGTGTAATGTCTACTACTACCACATCCATAATCACACTTTTCATTGGTAGCTGAGCCAAACTGACAACCATATCTTTAATTACTCCCAAACATTTTACAGCTCGTGAATCAAAAGCATACAAATCATGATAGGGTTTTGTTATACTCAAACCTAGAGCCTCCATGACAGCCTTTGGCATTAGGTTATGTGATGCTCCTGAATCCAAAAGACAGTTATGTATCATTTGTTCATGAATAGTCAGTGTGATGTAAAAAGGAGGTGATGCACTAGCTTCATTCTCCATTTTTTCAGCTAAAGCTAATCCAATACAAATTTTAGGGCTTTCTTCTTGTAAATTCACTGTATCAGAAAGAGGATGACTGTTTGCTGAACCAATCATTTTAAGAAATGAATATTTGTAAGAAGGATTTTTCATTAACTCAGTAAAAGGCATAGGAATATTAATTTTTCCTAATTCATTTTCCAAATTAAAATTATGCACACTTTTGTTTACCTCTTCAACTTCCATATTCTTCTTTTGTTTATCCTGAATTTGTTTTTTCTCTAACACAGGATCAGATTGCTGTTTAGTAGGTACAACTACCTTCTTCTTCGGATTTTGAACTACTTGCTTTGGGCCTGACCTCAAATTCAAAGTTTTCTTTGGCTCAGTCTGATATGCATCAGCAATTACACCAATCATTTCCAGATTTAAATAATTTTATGTTTCAAACATATCAGCATCATAGTATTCTAAATTTAAAAATTCTTCTTCAGTAACAAAACCCTCAGTTAACTACTCTCCAAAATAATTCATATCCTGGTCTGTATCTTCAAATAACACTTCCTCTTCAATTTCTTCTTCATCAACAACATTATTTTGAAGAGAGGGTGGTACTCTTTGATCCTCAATTTCTCTCCTTTCTCATTGTATATCATTGTTTCTTCTTTCTCTAGGTATGAAACGAGGTGCAAACTGTCTTTTGAATTGGTTTTGATTGTTAGGGTTTCTCTCACGCTCTTGAACAGGTTTGTTTGAATTCTTTTCTAGTTCAAACTTGTTTAATTTTGTTGTCAAGATCTTAACTAGCTTGGCCATCTCATCAATTTTACCTTCTGCAGAGTGGGATGTCGAAACCTCTGGAGCTGCTTCCTTCTTACCCTTCCTGTCATATATTTGCTGAGCTATATTTCCCTTCAATCTATTAGAATCCAATATATTAAACTCCTCCTCTAATGCTGCATCCTGCATGTTCAGTAAAGAAACATGTCTTCTTTCTCTTAGAAGTAAGGAAAATTCATGATCAAAAGCATTTGCATATGTGAGTTTTGTAGATGTTTCTGAGGGTTTTATCTCTGCAGGAATTATGCCATACATTTTATTGAATCTTTTCGAAAAATCAGCTATGGTTTCATCCTTCTTTCTCCTAAGGGCTCTAAATTCAATTATATAATAGGTATGATCCTTGGTATCACCCCATTGTCTCATGAAAAGGTCCTGAAGCTCCTCCATAATAGTGATAGAATGTGCAGGTAACTCCCTAAACCATTTTCTGACATCTCCATCAAGGCTCTGTACAAACATCCTCATCCATATATCCTTAGTTTCAATATTCTGATTATCAACATAACTAAGAAAGGCTTCCCAGTGCTCCTCAGCTGTAGTTTCACCCTGTCCATTAAACCTAGGCAGGTATTTCTGATAATCACCTCCAGGAAGTGCATTCAAAGGTTGAGGCAAAACTAAAGGTGCATACCTAGCTGCAACCATTCGGTCCATCATATCTAATGGCTGATTTTGGGCTGCCATTTTTAAATTGACTAGTTTTGGTGATGGAAAGACTTAACTGGAACTTGGTTGAAATGGAGTTTTACCAACTTTTAGATGAAATAGAGGAATTTTACCAGGAGATATTGTCTTTGCTTTCTTGAAGGATTGAGGCAGTGAAAACTTGAAAATTACTGACAGGAATTATAGGCTTCAACCGAGGTGAATTTTGTTCTTCTCCCTTCAAGGAAGATAAAGGTGATGAAATATCTAACTGATCAGGGTTACATAGGGCTGGTGATGACCGAGGCCTTCTAATTCTTCTAGCTGTTTTCAGTATCTGTTCTGGGTCTGAAACACCCAACTGCAAAGGTGAACTAGGTCTGTTTCTTGTTCCAACTCCCTTAGTAGCCACTGTGAAAAACTGGTGAAAAGTAGTCTTTAAGATTTGCTGGTTTAAGTTCACCTCTTAAAACCAGTGCAATGATAAGTATCCCAGGGAAAAATAGGTTTTCAACTTCGTTCCACGGCAACGACGCCAAAGATGTTAGTGCCAGAAATTGTTCCCAGACTACAAGAGAACAAGCCAACACAATCTCAATAATCACAATAAAGTAAAATAGGGTTTTTAGGGTTTTCAAGGTTTTCTTGGTTGAGCTGTTTGAAGATAAGAGGACAAACATTCATAAAACCAAAGTAAACACTAAATCATGAGCATTGAATGGCTGAGATGCATAACATATAAACCATAATCCAACAGAAAACACAAGACTAAATTTCACACACATTTGGCAAGCATTCCAAACATAAAAACATTAAACAAGAAATGAATATACCAGCTGAGTAATTAACACAAATTATAAATGAAACCAGTCAATAAACTGAAGGGCATATAGTGCATATATTTCATAATTCAGTCCTCAAAAACACATAAGAGTCTTTACTTAGCTCATAAACCAGCCTGATAGCCTCCCCTTGTCCTCTTTCAGACTTACATTTATCTTACTTTTCAAAATCAGTGGAATAACTGAACTCTAATTGTTTTTAAGACTACCTATCGAATAGTTGAATTTAAAACATCTTTACAAAAAATAAAATAACTTTTCAAACTTAACTAATAACTAACTTTCTTGACTAACTTCACAAATCTTTAGTTGCTTCAGCTAGTAAAGCAATTCCTTCCAAAGCTTGAGCTTCCCTTCTTGCCTTCAATTGATCTGTCTCCATGTCTGCAATCCTCCTTGTTAGCTCTTCATTATGCTGTTGCGGGTCCTGGATGGTTTGCTTCAACTCTATGAATTGACTTTCTGTTTGCCTTTTCCTTTTCAATGCTTCTCTTGAAATTGTGATCAACTCCTAGTAATGACTGTTAACTTCCTCCAAATCTTCTCTAAGTCTCTTGTTTGCTGTAACTAGCCCATCATTAGCTTCATGCATATACTCAATCTGATACTTGTATTGCTTAATACTTCTTTGTATATTTTCTTCTTCTGAATCAATACATTTGTCTCCTGCTGCTGTTTGCATCCCTTCTGGTGTCCATGGGATTTTCAGTTTCTTATAAATTTCCTCATCCTCTTCCATAAGTTCTGTGGAGGTCACAGGAAACCTTGGATGTTCTTCACTTTTAGCATTGCATGGAACTTCTCCTTCAACTATCTCCTTCTCTAAACAAGAACTCTTTGCCTCACTTTGTTGCTATTCTTGAAACATTTGATTTCGAATCTCCAGAAATATATCATAAATCTTGGTATCAGTCATGAAAGATTTTCCTTTTGATTCTAATGGATTTTTACCTTTATTACCATCTTCACCATCATCCACTTTGTCTTCAGATGATGAATCATCTATCACTGTAACTTTTTCTTTAGCCAATTTGGGATTCAACAACTTTTTCATGTTTAACCTACGTTTATTCTTAGGTCTTGTTTTAGGTCTCCAAACTGCAGCAATCTCTCCCAACATCTTGAGAGTCTTTCCTTGATAAGTAATTGAAGCAAACTCATCAACCTTCATTTTCTTTCTTTTTGACAGTGCTTCCTCATCACAATGGGTGTGAAGCTCTTGCTCAGCATAAACCCTAGCTTCATTAGTAACAAGAATTTTATCATCATCAATTAAGTATTTTTCATCTTTCTCTGATAGTACTGTGATAGGGCTTTGCTTTTGCACCTCAATATCTTCTTTTACATCTTGAATTGTTTCTGCAGGTACAACATCTACAACAGGCTCAACTTCTTTAATTTCTGACTGTAAAGTCTTTCTCTCATTATCATTAACTTGCTGTTCAAATTCAGAGTTTTTATTTTCCTGGTTTGAAGTTTCTTCTAATTTAACATTTTCTTCATCCTTGACTGTTACCTTTTTTCTAAGCTTCTTAATTAAAGTCTGCCCTTTATCGATCTGTTTTCACTGAGACTGTTCCTCCTGATGAGTCTTGAATCCTGACCAAAATATGAAATGCTCCCAAGTCTTTTCCCTTTTCTGTAATACAATGCTTATGATGAGCTTAATGAGTCCATGGTGAAAAACAGACTGCTTTGTATGATCATTGGTGCTCTCTCACCCTACATGACATCTTTTGTAGACTTTTCAGAAAGAAGAAAGGTAAGTTCATTTTAGACTCATCACTAAGATGCTGGAGAAACCTAATGTGATATTTGAAAACAAAGGAATATCTACCCTCACAGGTAACATAGCTCTGTAAGACTTTAATGGGCTCAATCCATTCAGGTTTAAAGTTTTGGATTGGAACACCTTTTCCCCAATCTGCAATCACACCAGGAAGCAAGTATTTTTGAGCATTAAAGGTGAATGGAACCTTTTTAAACCATAACTCTTCCTCGTCCAAGATCACTATTGCCTCATCTATTAATTCCTTAGTTAATTTGAACTTTAAGGTGTCAAAAGACACTATGTCTTTGTCTAGACATTGAGAAAATTTGTAAGACACTTCTGCATGATAACCTTCAATTTTTTTAAAGAACATTAACCATCCCGCATTTGAAAACAATTGTGCACAATTTGGAAAATTCTTCACCCAACTTAAGTCTGAAGGTTCTGCCTTGTTAGTTTTTCCACTCTTTTTCATATTTATTATGGTTAAACAGCTTCTGTCAATATACCACAGTCTAAATGTCTTCAAATCTCAACAGACTCACCTAGAATACAGTACCGGGACCTCCAACAAGCTCCACTCTGAATTCCACTGTTTAAATGATGAATACCTTAAATGTATTGGTTAATAATTCATCATTCAACATGTATTAGGTGAAAAACTAGTATTCTGCCTTCGAATTTGTCATTAGTGATTTCTTCAGAAAAGCCACAAATTTAAAAACCCTGGCAATGGCACATAGACTACCTGTTAAGATGACCAATTTGAGTGCTGGAATATGGTTATTTCAATGGTTAGGTGTCGAATTGCATGCTTCACCTGTCTCTAACCGCTTAGACCACTCCAACCAGCCGCTGCTGAAAGCCCTAATTTCTCGTTCAGTTTCAAAATCGCGATTTCTCAGCACTATCTTCTCATCACGATCTTCACTTATTCTTCGTGTCCTTCAGATAAAAAACATAATCCCAAACAACTTTGTCTCATTATACTCTACTGTCATCATTATATCTGTTATGCATGAAACCGCCACGATATCGCCTTTATGATGATATTCCACCTGCTTCAGTGATTAAATTATAGAAGACACGTATCAAATGCATCATACAATGTAATTGAGACCTCAGGTGTGAGAATCCCAAAGAAATTGGACCGAAAAATGATGATTTTAGCTCGCGCGATTTTCTTGTAGCGCTCTAGTGCATCTGTTTTTGTCTTGCACTACAAGAAAGTCCAATTTAATGATTTTACAATATTAAGCTAATGATAAGAGTTTGCACTTAGTTTAGAGGTCTAAATTTAACTTTTTATGCTATTTATAAAACTTTTTTAATCCATATATGTCTTATATAAACCCCTCAATTATAAAATCAAAGCAAAACTTGTAAAAATAAGCTAAGAGATCAAAAATCATGAGAATTAAAAGTTAAAAATTAAAATTGTCCCTATCAACAAATTTTTTTTAGAAACAAAAAGTAAAAGCAAGATTCAAAATATGAATAAAAGTATAAAAAACAATGGAAGACAAAAACATGACCTAACATCATCCGTTTGTGTTTGTTTAATAATGGTGGGAATATTTCGGCACAGTTTCTCCATGATTTTGATGGTACTAGAGGTTTGGAGTGTTCAAAATTCTTGCTAGTCCTCGACTCCAAGGAAATTTTCCCTAATGACATCTAGAACCTAAATGAGGTAAGCTCCTTGATCCTGAATGGTTTGGATTGATTCTGTAGTGACATACAATCATAAATTTTATGTTAGAAATGGTTAGTGGCTTCGAGGCGATGAGGCTAATGTGGTATTGTATTTCTTATTTTAGTGATTTCAATTTGGCCTCTAGGGTCTATCGTGGGTTCTATTTTGTTGGTGAATTGTGTTTAGAGCATGTTCCCTTTGATTTTGATTTTGTTATGGCCAACCATTCTCATATGGATTTAGTTGGCAGGGAGGGTAATGGGGATATTAAGAAGATTCTCCAGAGGATGCATGACCAACTTGAAGGCATGAAACAAGCAATTGATTATCTTAGGAATCATTTGGAAAGACATGAACCCAAGGAAGAGGAAATGAATAATAATGTGAAGGAGTAGGGGGAAATGATAAGCTTGCTAGTGACACTGAGATGCATTATAACATAATCCTTAGCTTTGTTCATGGATTCAAATTTACCATTGGTTAGCCCTTAATTTCTCTAGATTCTTAGCTAAAGAAGGATGAAATGATACAACAAATTGCCTTCGAAGTTATTTAACAACCTCCTTCTCATCATGTCCAAGGACACAATCAAGATGAACATTATATGGAGGAAGGCCACAACAACCATTGTTTTAGTTAACTCTGCATTTTGTTTTAATGTATTTCACTTGCATACTTTTATGTATACAATATGTAAAGCAATTTAGTTATAAGTCTTCTAGGAATTTAATGTACTTGACATTATATCAATATGCTATGGGAGAATTTTGCCACTTAAAAGTCCACGCAGCCAATTTTGGGCTCATATATGTTTGTAATTTCCTGGCTATGTGGTCTTTCACTGCTATTTTAATATAAAAAAACTTATATGTTTATGTGAAAATAAATAAAAATTATTCTCTACAGTTAAAAACATGTGAAAGTTTTTGAAAACTTCTATCCATAACTTCTTACTGAAAAGCTTTTGAATTTAATGTTACACCTGGATTAAGGACCATGCATATGTGGAACTTCGCAATAAAAAGAAAAAAAAAGGGATAGTGTGAATGGTTAATAGGTTGGGAATTCATACTATTTATATAAACTCCTCAATCAAGCCACCCATTTTAAACACATCATCTTCATATATTGTGACATGCTATGACTCTCCATGGTGGAAATTGGACGCACTACAACTTAGCTAAAATTATGTTCAATAACTAATTAGAATTCCA
Source organism: Pseudotsuga menziesii (assembly GCA_001517045.1). Taxonomy (NCBI): domain Eukaryota; kingdom Viridiplantae; phylum Streptophyta; class Pinopsida; order Pinales; family Pinaceae; genus Pseudotsuga; species Pseudotsuga menziesii. The sequence continues at coordinate 1,091,883 of LPNX010750625.1, forward strand.
TTTGTAAAAGTGTTGGCTGTCCAATGACCTCGAAAAATTGTGAATGCATGATCCATATGCTTTCCTTTGGTTAGTGAAGCACTGAACCTCATTTTTTTGCTCATTTGTTGGCTTTATTATTGTCTATGTCTAGAATGGATTTTTAATGTACATGCAAAGTTTACATGTGCATGTAACATGGATATAACTCATACACACAACATCCATAAACAAAAGGCATAACAACGTATAAAACCTCCACAACACACGCACACACACAATATGAATTAACTTCATCCATTCATATGCATAACATTCAACTATAATGCATTAATTACGTAAGTAAATTCACCATTGAAACATAGGTCACATGACAACTTATGTTGATATTCATTTTCATGAAGATTATTAATAATTTCATACACAATGTTCATTTTCAAAATAAGATACAATCTTGAACTATAGTAACACAAAGCAAGTATGGATACTTTTCTTTATTCTAAATTTTATCCAAGAAATTGGTTATGTAAGGTAATTTGTATCCCAACCATAGGCACCCATTGTGATTGCCACCACCATGTCTAGGTATTATACCATGAAGGTGAATGACCAATTATATGTTTTATCTCTCACTTTGTCTAACCCATAGTGCTCATTATTCGTTTAAGTCTATCTATGTAACATGAATTTTCGGTGTGTAGATTCCTCAAGACACCTTAACCATCATTAAAATCACTCATTGCTCTCTTCTTTGAACCATTCACATCACAATCTCAAGCTTTTCCCTTTTGTGAATTCGCTCTTTTAGGATATCCTTCACAACAAGTCTAATTATGCAAGCGAGAAGAGTCCAAGATATTAAATTACCATCCATAAGACATGGTATGGTATTCCTTGGCTCAAATGTAATCATATTCAATGGGGATACATGGAAAGGTAAGTTCATTTCCTTCCTCAATCTATTTACTTGCTACAACCATGTATTTCTCATCAAGGCCATAATGTTTTTTCATATACCAGCCACATAACCATTTGGTTCACTATAGGCTCTCACGCACTCTCAAGATCATGGGTTGATCTATAAAATATCATGGATATTCCATTGGAAAAGTTTGTCACAACAAATCTTACAAGTTTTTGCAGACTCTTTGTTATATAACACTTTAATATGAATAACTTAGTACTCAAACTACTAAAATAAGCTACGATGAAAATAAATGAAGCTAAAATAAAATACCACACCATCCACACAATGAACACAAGATGTACCCTAGGAAACCCAATATGTGAAAACCTAACCAAAAGGTGAGGACTATGGTTTATTCTTTTCTTCTTAGTTATGAAATGGAAATACAAACAACGATGAACTCACTATGGAGTTTCCTCTGACATTGTGGCATGTATGGGTGATACATGGTCTTGTACTTCCTCTACTATGCTCATAGTATCCCACTCGCTTGTTTTGCTCAATTATGGAACAATAAATCAATACAACAAGAGTGGAAACTATGGAACCCCTTCCTTTCCTAATAACCTGGTATTTAGCATGTATTGGTAGTAATATGGGGTTAGGGTTAAGGATTTTACATGCCTTGACTCTCAATTAGGGTTAGGGTTTTGGACTCCATAGAATATTCCTTAAAGTCCACATTGTTGGCACATAAACACTATACCCAAGGTTCAACATGCATGCCAACAATACAACTCACTAGTATGAACATTTTTAATACCATATAAAGGATAAGGTCTCAACCAAGACATTAATGAAATTAGAGAGACAAATCTAATTGATAAAGAAACCAGACACAAAATATGAAAATGCGTTAAATGCTCAAATATCCTTCATTATCCATAAAAGATAATATATGAAAAAAGAGAATACACAAAAAAATAACAACACTCATTAATTTTTAAAAGGAGGAACTAGCACATAGTCCACTCCATTTCATTCCCAAAAAGACATTACATATAGTTTTCCTTGTCATTCCTTATCTACATCATATTAATATTTTTCCTTACAAACAATCTAAACAAGGACCTAGTAACAACAAATAGTGACCCTTCCATGTCTACCTCTATGTATATGTATCATGCCAGTTACAAAGTGGCACATGTATTACACAACTCATTTATTGGAAGGCATGCAAACTCTAACATCCTGCAAAAGTCTCAAACTTGAAAAATAGGATGCGAATAGCCCCTCAACACAAAGTCTTGTCTCATCCTTGAGACAGTGGAGATTAATCCTACAAAAGAGGGCCCAAAATTGGAATCCCTTGCTTCATCTACTTCCGCAAGTTAATGAATTTCTTATTCACTAACATAAACAAAAAGATTAAGTGTTTTGAACATGTCGATGGTACTTTGAAATTACTTCTTGATTGACTTGCATAGTGAGGGGATTCAGTTTCTTAGCTATATTAACTACTTTCACTATATTATATTTACACTCAAGCAAATTTAATACTTCTTATAAACTTCTTGAAAGTGTGTCACTTTTTCAATTAATTATTACCACTTAGCAAGGACTGTTTTTATAAGTTGGTTATTTCTACTATAGTATCCATGCATGCATTAATTGACAGATCTTTCAAACTTATTTGTTTCTTGGCCACGTAGGTTTTTATAGTCTTAATATGAATTTCTTTTTTGTTGAACTTAGGGTAGATTCTACAAATTCCACCATATCTAAAAATTAGAATCTACCAATCCTAATATCTTGGGCATGTTATTTACTATATGAAATGCCTCTTCTAGTTCATCCAATTTATTTTCTAAAAATTAGAATCTATCAATCCTAATATCTTGGTCATGTTGTTATTTACTATATGAAATGCCTTCTCTAGTTCATCCAATTTATTTTCTAGTTCTTTTTTCATGGGCCGACATCTTTTGAAGGCCTTTCTTTACTTCCTTATTCCTTATGTGCAGAGCATAATACAATTGTTTAATTTTGGAAACTTTCTTATGCACAATGGAATAGGAGGGAGTAATTTATGAAGGGCCTACTGCAAGTTCAACAAACAATTCATCAACTTCCACCAACAATGACTCTTTTTTCTGCCACCTCCTGTGCATGTATGTGTGTCAAGCTCCTATATGTATTTTCAAAGGCCTAGTGTCGATCATCCAACTCCATCATTGTGCCAATGTACTTGTGAAGATATATTATGTTATAGCATATAGGTCCAACTTGACCTCGGTGAGTTGTTGAGACCCCTCCCCTAAGGCCGAAGTCTCGTGTGTGGCAAGGGCCAAGGGGTTGAGTTCTACTATTCTTCTAGTGACCCTTGGTTCTTGGTGCAATATTTGTCTTAGAGTTGGTGTTAAAACAATGTGTTATGTTTATATTAATTGTTGCAATGATGATGGTTCGTCTTCTAATGACTCTTATGATGCTAAAAGGCTCTTCAAAATAATGTAACTTGTGTGAAGTATCTTGATGGATAATATGATGAAGTTCCAAGTCAAAATCCAATTCTTTTACTATATTTATACTTTTTTTGTGTAGAGGGGACTTTGTAGTCATCAATGCGACATATTTTTTATGTTTCAAAGTAAGCTTTGCATTAGTTTTCTCTCCAACCTTGGTTATCTTTGGGTCTATGACTTCATCGATTTTCTTTGAACAAGTATCTTCTACTTTCTAGGTGTAAGTAGTGTCTATAATGATATTGAGCTGGTTTGAGGGATCACCCTCTAGTATAAGTACCTGTGTAACTTCCCCACCAAGTTTGGGCATGGACCTCAAACTTCAGTTGGGAAAATGATATCATTTGATATTCTTCTATGTTTGTAAATTGAAATAGTATACTTATAAATGTTGCATCCATTAATCCAACTTATTGATATCAATCTCGCCTTGATAGGGTTTTATGTCCACTTTCACTTCTGCTTTGAATAGAGATTGGGAATAGGAAATGTTGGAACTTTGTTTGTCTCTCTCTGGCTCATTTTTTTACTCCTTTTCTGGTCCTTCTTTGTCTCTAGATTTCTTGTCTAAGCCAACTTCTAGCTGGAGCTATTAAACTCCCTACAAGATATGAGATTACAATTTAGCGATGACATGAGGATCGTCATGTTGTGACATATGTAAGGCACTTATGGTTCCAACTTAAAAAAACTCTCCTGTAAGGCATCCCTTGGATTATTACTATACTCATCTACTACGACTAGGGTATGGGACTTCTTTCATTAATTTAGTTTTTGGATCCAATGTTTTCCCACAAAAAAAGCTCAAAGAAAATTGCTCTAATATTAATATGTTTTGTAAATTGTTCTGGATAATCCATTAGTACAATTCATCACAACATATCTTACAAGTTTATGCAAAATATTTGTTATACAATGGATTGCTTATGATTGAGATTTAATGTTACTAGCTCAACACTCGAAATGTTGAAATAAGTTGAGACAAAAATAAAATAAGATAAAATAAAACACCACGCCATCCACATAATGAACACAAGATGTACGCTAGGGAACCAAATATTGGAAAACCTAACCAAAAGGTGAGGACCATGCTCTGTTCTTGTTAGTTAGAGATGGAAATACAAAGAAATGTGAACTCACTATAGAGTTCCAATTGATAGTGTGGCATGTATGGTTGCCATAAGGTCTATGAATTTGTCTTTTCTACACACGATATCCCACTTCATTGTTTTGCGCAACTATATAATGATAAATAAATACAACATGAATGGAACCCTTTCCTTTTTTGGTGGCCTAATATTTAAGATGCCATGATAGTCATATAGAGTCAGGGTTTGGGATTTTTCATGCCTTAACTCATGAAAAGGTTTAGGGTTTTGAACCCTCTAGAACCATGTTGAATTTCTACGATGAATACCTCCACATGTGTGAGTAATGGGATTTGACATGGAATCCACTATGTACCATGGTGGTCAATGGAATAGGTCAATTTGTAGAATGCATAACTTCCTCATGAATTTTGACCGAGGTGAGCCTCGTGCCTTCCATTGGAAAGCTCTCAATGTCTAAAATAAATCTGAGATGTTGTGGATTGCATTTACAATAGTTTGACCTAAAAAATGGACGTTCAGTGCCCCAAATGGCCTCCAAAAGTTTATAGACCACAAACCACAAGAGTAAAACCTATTTTTGAAATGAGTCCTAGAAGCCAACAACTCAAATTTTTTCCACCCATAAAATGCCAAAATAAATGAAAGATGATATAATGTCAATCCATTTTGAATGATAAGTTAATGGTTCCCATTGGAGCTAGTCACAATCATGGTAGGCAGTTCAACTTTAAGGAGGAGCTCAAGCATATAACCCTTGCAAAATAAACCTTGCTTATTCATGAGACATACGTGTCCTTGAAAAAAATACACACGGTATTAATATTTGGATACCTATGGTCAAGGTGGTGGTGAGTTTTCTTTTTGACTCATCGTCAAAAGGTGAATATCTCTGATGTTAGACGCAATGTAATGGAATTTTTTTAACATGGACCCTTTTCTCCATTTATTTTATTAGTCTTTCTTGAAGGCCAAAGTAATATTGTAATGGTTCATCGTTGATTTTATATTACTTTTAACATTTCACATTTATTTTTTCCTGAATATTTAATGTCTAACATAGCAAACCAAACATATTTTTTTAAATATAATAAAAAATCTATATATTCATAATCTTATTGGATAATAACTTTGGCCTCTTATTGCAAGCTTAACTTCGAAACTATTACAAGCTTAGCTTCTTTAGAAACTAATAGTTAATGGACTTCTTGGAATTGTCATATATATATATAGAGAGAGAGAGGGGTTAAAATGTAGAATTGTCATATATCTATTGGTTAAAATGCATAGTACTACCAACAATTTAAATACTTCTAACAATTTCCCGCAAATAATTTAATATTCTCCAAATAATTGTAGTGTTTCCTAAGTTAATTATGACATTAAACGAATGAACCTGCCAAATGAATTCAATTCAATTAAATGCATTTCAGATTCACTGATTCACTAATTCAATGCACTTCACAATAATTCACAATCACTAGCTCACCGCCTCTTCCAGGACCACAATAATTCACAATTACCACCGCCCCACCGCCTCTTCCGCCTCTTCTAGGACCACAATAATTCACAATCGTCGCCTCACCACCACTTCACAATAATTCACAATAATTCACAATTACCACCACCCCACCACCTCTTCCGCCTCTTCTAGGACCACAATAATTCACAATCATTGCCTCACATTTATTTTTTCCCAAATATTTAATGTCTAACATAGTAAACCAAACATTTTTTTTTTAATATAATAAAAAATCTATATATTCATAATCTTATTGGACAATAACTTCAACCTAATCTGTTTATTCATAATCTCAGTGGAGAATAACTTCGACCTCTTATTGCAAGCTTAGCTTCTTTAGAAACTAATAGTTAATGGACTTCTTGGAATTGTCATATATATATATATTGGTCAAAATGCAGAATTGTCATATATCTATTGGTTAAAATGCATAGTACTACCAACAATTTAAATACTTCTAACAATTTCCCGCAAATAATTTAATATTCTCCAAATAATTGTAGTGTTTCCTAAGTTAATTATGAAATTAAACGAACGAACCTGCCAAATGAATTCAATTCAATTAAATGCATTTCAGATTCACTGATTCACTAATTCAACGCACTTCACAATAATTCACAATCACCAGCTCACCGCCTCTTCCAGGACCACAATAATTCACAATCACCACCGCCCCACCACCTCTTCTAGGACCACAATAATTCACAATCACCACCGCCCCACCGCCTCTTCTAGGACCACAATAATTCACAATCATCGCCTCACCACCACTTCCAGGACCATTGGCTTCTCGAGCCTTCTTTACTTAATACAAAGATATCCTTCTACTTATATACTCTGACTCGAGAATTTTTTAGAGACTTTTGATCTTCTGATTACATTCTTTGGCCCAACCTGATAATTTTTAAGATTCTTTGGCATTTCATATCCCAATCAAGGCTCAAATTTGTGCAAGTGTATTGTCCCATGTTGAGGCAAGGTCGAAGTGATGGAAGAATTTGGAAAAATAGATACCACAACAATGACTTCTAAAACAAATAATTTGGCAAAATAGATACCTTAACAATGGCTTCTAAGGAAAATAGATCTTTGTAGAGTTAGTGGCTTCTAAATATTATGTAGTTTGAAGTAAGTTTTGAAACAGTTCAAAAAGTCATTTGCAATGACAAGCGGTATGCTTACAGTTTTGAAATACATTGCCATCCATGATAGTATAGTTCATATCTCAATTCTTGGACTTTTTTGTCATGCATTCACTAGATAGAATATTGGCCATCAATTTAGCATTTTCAACAAAGCATAATGATTCCTTTTTTATCAATTTCCAATGGCTATCGAACACTAGATCATCAAAATTGCCCATATGAATGCTTGCAACGTCTACGCCATGCTTAAAATATGGAAGTTTGTCTTCTCCACCATTGTCATTTCCTTTTCCCTCTATCACGCCCAACACTCGAACTTATTATGAGAAATCAGATGCAAACTTGGGGTTGAACATGATGCAATTTTATTCCTTTTGATGGCATGTGTATTTGTTTTTTTGAGGAAAGAAACCACATTTTAAATGAAGTCGTCTCTTAGATTATTCACTCGAACACACACTTCTTGGCTACTCCCTAAGCATTTGGTCATGATTCTTGTGTTTAGTCATGCTTCCACTATGTTATCACTCAAAATGTTCCTTGGGATGTAGCAAGGAAACCTCGAGGTAACCAAAAAACTACTTTAAATTGTATTCTGACCTTATACAGTCAGAGAGGGATCTCTTAATAATTTTAAAGCTTTCTCACTCGGGATATTCAACAATAACACTCAGAAGGTCGGATTTCTGATAGGACAAGTTTGTTTTTTAAATTTTGGTAGGACAGACTTAAAAGAGACCATTGGGAAATGGAATCAATAGTTATATATTGATTTGAGTTGTGAGAGATTAGGATTTGAAAAGAACAAGGACAAAGGCAAGGTAGACATCATTTCCTCAGTCTTTAGGTGTTTGCAGTAGGTTGGTTAGCAGACAAAGGAAAACAATCCATTAAAACAAAGCATCTAACCAGGGTGAATTCTATAATAACTTTAACATAAAATATTGAAAAATCTTTGAATCAATGAACTTAGAGCATCAAAGATAAATTCTAATCCATAACACTAATGTTCAAACATGAAAGAAGATACAAAATGGGGTGAAAACTGGAAAAACAATCACATAGAAGGTCACTTACTGAGAAAAGTGATGGCACAAAAATCTCATCCATGGAAAGTTTTCAACATTTCCTCTATGCAACTTTATTTATCTTCAGAAATTGAAACTATTACAATGAAAGAGCCTCTCTACTCCTGAGATTACAACCCTATTTTTGTTGATTACGTATGTTTATATAGAAAAAAACTACATCTACTTAGTCTCCTATTTCGAATTCTAACTTCCTTCCCAGAATAGAAACAATTACAAACATAAAATACATGTTTAACTGATTTCTAGTTTTTTAGGAGGCGGATTTATGAAAAACAGGCTTTGAAGCCCCATCTGTATATCTCAAACGGTAATAGTTCTATAAAAAATGAGAACTAGATTCCCCTCAAAATCCACGTTTCCATTTTTCTAGATTCACCTCCAGCTCCCTAGAATCTACATTTGAAATTAATGACTCAAACAGTAATTTGAAATATTGAGAAAATGTGCTATGAATATCACTTTGATTCTCCCAAACCGTAACACCTATGAAGAAACTGAAAGAGGTTTTTGTAGATGATCTCGTGTTGACGAAAATCCTCTTTTGGTTTTTTAAAATTCATATTCATTTATCCAAAACATGTGTTTGAATTTAACTTCTATCTAGATCTACCTCAGCTTCCTAGGCTCTGTCCAATTTCATTCGTATTTCCCTACCCAACTTTGAATTCTGACCTTTAGAGGAACTCTTTGATTTTCTTGTTCTATAACCTTGATTAGATCAGGATCATATTTGGCGTCCTGATTGGACATAAATGTTTGTGCTAATCCTGTTGCATTAGCTCGACCAATTCTACCAATTCTATGAACATAATCTTCAACATCATAAGAAAATCATAATTTATCACCACCCATATATATTTAATATCAAGCCCACTTGCAACCACATTTGTTATGCTGGGGTTTAAAACTTGCATTTGCAGATTGTTCATAATGATAAAACTGTGCTTTGGTGCCTTTCAATATGGCCATGAGCACTGTCCTTCACCACCGTAACTCATCTGGTGGAAGAAGAATGGATATTTTGGATGATATTAAACCTTAACAACCAGATCTTTTTCCATTTCTATGATCCAAGTCATATGTTCCAATATAAGCTTATGGCTAGATGATTCCTCAAAAAGTCTCTCTACCTCCACAACAACTGCCAACTGATCATGTGTTAGACCAATTGACTCCCTCCCTCTTTTCCACATAACAAATGACCCTTGCGACGGTATTGTCAAATTTATTTGCAGTATAATTCGCTATAGATTCAATGCTTGATGATGTAATCCTTTACTTGCATACAAGAATGCAGGTGTTCGTAAATGTCCATACTTTTCTAGCAAAGTTTCTAGTTTCTCCACAACCCAGCTGTTTTTGGAGGATGTAAAGTGTTCCATTTCTTCTGTAAGTGAACGAACTCTAATAATATTTTGAATTACGAATTCCAGTAAGATACTTCTACTTGAAGAACTTAGAAGCATAGTCTCACCTACTGTAAATGGTCCCATTGCAACAACTGTCGTTTTCAAAAGAGCTTATCTTCGAATAGTTGATAACCCATTTTCAACAACTTCCTCTAGAGGTCGAGGAGGTGGATGCAGACCCCAATACCAACCCCAATACCAGTTTCTAGACTATGTTACCAGAAACGTGACGGGGCTCTGCGTTTTGATGAGAAAATGGAGTAGAAACGGGTACAGGACGAAAAACGCCATTTTCTACCTTGGTTTCCGTTTCTTGAATGAAAAAAATGTTTCTTGCGAAACCATCTGTTTTGCACAGCGGTTTGAACAGAAACGATTTTCTGTTTCTATGAGAACTCGATCCGTTTCTTATCGTTTCCTGGTGCAGTTCGTAATATGTGTGGAGCAATTAATGAATCGTGGGTGATTTGGTAGGTGACAAGTCAGAAATCAGGTAAATACTGAATTTATTGAAGATTGAGTGTTGTGCAAGGAAGCCTATTTCCTGCCGTCCACCGTCGGTCCATACTCTTCTTGCATTTACGGTTTAGTGTATATACAATTTTAGTTTTACCTTTCACTCAAGAATCGCACAATCTCGAAGAGACTGATTTAGGGTTCCATGATGCATGCCAAGAAGGGACAAAGGGCCTGTTGATTGCAGAGGACAGATTTGAGCCAAAAAAAGGTTTTAGGTTGTCTACTTATGCATTGTATTGGATTAGCCATTCAATTTTTTTAGCTATCACGCTTTCCATCCTCAAGCGCACCTCTTGTGGTATGCTTCTGTTCACCTCTTGCGGTATGTTTATGTTCACCTGGACCTAAAATTTATTTAATGAAACTTACATTACATCATTCCAAAGTGAAATGTTTTTATCGTTGTCCTCTATTCCTTTATTTCCAGTGAAGAAGTTAAAATTTATCAATTACATTGTAGTGAAAACTCTTTGATCTCTGAAGACATATATGAAGTATTTTTGAAAAAAAAAATTATAGTTATTCTGAGTATCAACAGTGTGCATCCAATGATTGCCAAACAAATGTTGTGGCATCATCTAAGGAACCTACGGAAACGGTGTAGGCCGAGTAGGAATGTAGCCACATCTACATATTTGTACACTCACTGACACTTCTAACAGGATTTAACTAAAGACATAACTGAAATGGCTTCCGACTGTATCCTGTTTTCTGCTATGCATAAATTTTCAATAAGTTTAAACTGCAAAGTTCTTAAAGTGCTTTATGTTATGATGTTTGAAGAGCCTTAATTTAACATATTCTACCAAAACTATTATATCTCAGATTTTCAATCGATGTGTGCAGTAACAGACAGTGAAAAGTTGTGCTCTTCAATGTCTTTTCCATTGCAGTATACCTCACTGGAAAAGCAAACTCCACAATCATGGATTTTCATAGGTCCAAATTTAGGGAAATTCCCTGATTTTCATTTTAGGCTTTTGAACTGAGCCTGTATATGTTTTAATTTATCAAAAAGTGTATTAGTTCATTGGACTCACAATCAAAATCTCAATATTGCTATCTAAGAAGGAAAATCGCATGCTAGAAGTAATTGATAAAAAAATGGATATGTAACGAGTGACTGTACATGTAGACTCAAAAGTTGCATAGTTTTGGTTTACAAATAAGATCTCAGAGCCACATAGTACAGAGATCTTATGGTTGTTCCACATTGGGTAACCTTTTAGGACCGTAGTTGAGCAGAGCTACCTCAATAAGACAGTTCAGAACCAACATCAATTGTGTATAATTTGTAACAGAAGATTTCTGAAAGTAGAAGATTTGTTCATTATATCTGAATTTCTGAATTTGTTCTTTACAATTCTGGGAACCTTGAGTTTTGCTATTTTTCTCTCTCCTCGTTTCTTGTAGGCGAAACCTCTCAATCCCGTTTCTCGTACGTTCTCGTTTCTCGTTTCATTTCCCGTTTCTCTTTTCTGGTAACATAGTTTCTAGACACCAAAGGCAATCAACGATTTGGATCAGGCATTATGAAAGGAAAAATCTATGATGTATGCATCACTTCTGATTGATATTTTGTTGGATCTGACAACCTTAAATAAAGCTCCAACTCTACATTTAGAAGAAGATTTTTTTGCATTCAGAAACTTCTTTGGTTGTTATTCAAAACCATCTTATGAAAATGTCTTTTTAAAAACAACACCTTTCACTGAAAACGAGTCACGCATATTTTGGCAAGATGAATATTATCCCACATGCAACAATTGATAAACATTGCAAAGGTTTATATGCGCTGCTGATGTTGCAGACGTTGCCGATGTTTGGTCGATACGTGAAAGGCTCTCGGTGTTAAGCTTTCACTCAAAAATTGGCCTTGTGCCGAATTGTTTTAATGAAATAAACTTGAAACCATATGGCCAATATATGTTTTTTCTTTCTAAATAAAATAAACTTAAGAACTCAAAATATACATAAATTGCTCCAAGATAAGTTAAGAACTCAAAATTGACTTTAAAAAACCAATTTTATATTAAAAACTAATTTCTCTTTTTAATCTAATTATAAAAAAGTCTCTTTTTCTTTTACCAAAAAACTTTTAAGCCCCTTTTTCTTGCCAACTCCCGCAAAATAAAATAATGTTAACACATTGTGTCAAGTAGACCCACAACAATTTTGCATTGCTGGAGGGTCTTGACTCTTCGTTATCGTACAGTGCAAAGATACCACCTAACGACCATCAAACCAAAGCTTCCTTGTCTCAAAACAATCTAAATTCGATAGCTCCATCAATAAAATTCACAATATATTATGAGAACAAATTTATGAACATACATGTTCAAATATATTTACCCTGGCATTGTTTTAATTTATTTTCTAAAGAGGATATACACAGATTGATCAAATTAAAATGAGCTTACCTTCATGGCTGCCATGGTACCAACGCAGTTCAAATATCAGTTCTCAGATCCAAATTGTGCTCCAAGTGCTCCAATTTGACAATTGCTGAATCTATTTGATTTGGCTAAAATGTTTTGGAATCTACATAGCTTGAGCGATGTTATTTAAGTATTTGACAATTGTTTTATTGACTTGTTACTTAAAACACCACACAACTCCATGGGAATATAATATATGATTAGTTATATTTTTAAAAGAAAAATTAAATGAATATTTAACTTTTCTAAATATTTAGTTTTATTATATATATATATATATATATATGATATTGTAATTTAAATCCTTAATTTTTTTTAATGAATCATTTTCCCAAAATTCATTATTATACATGTTTTAATGAACATTGAAAAAGGATATTGGGACTGCACATAAGCCAAGAGGAATATCTTTGATGTAATTAGTTATATTCTTTTTCGAGCCTTGTCTGGTCATATTCCCATGTCATTCTCCATCACATATATCATGAGGTAAGTTCAGAAATTGCATTAGAGCTAAGTTCAGTATTTTTTCTTCTTCTTCTTGGACATAGATCACGAGGTAAGTTCATAAATTGCATTAGTGCTAAGTTCACTAACTTTTACTTTTGTGTAGCATGAGTTGAAATGCTACTCTTTTATATAATATTTTGTATTTGATATTAATATTTTAGATTCTTATTTTAGAAGTTAGTTTGTGTTTATATATATGTTTTTTATTTATCGATTAAAAATTATTAATTAATTTTATTAAACTTTAATGTATTTTTCCAAAACATTATTATGTGTGAAGCTATCCATGCAAACCAATTAGAAATCCAAACTTTGTCTTAAATAACATTAGTTTCAATCATTACAATTTTTTAACTTTCGAAAATCTTTCCATGCAAATAATATAAATAAAGTCACCTATTTTGTTAATTTACAAAAACTTATTTATTAGTTATATATTTAAATTTTGCTACATTAGTTTTAGTTTTGAATTTTTGTTTAATGGTAGTCACTTAGGATTCTTTTATACAATTGTTAAAAGGGTTTGTTGAGAGATTGCATTTTAATTATTCTTTTCACATGTTTTCGATCTAGCATTGTAGAAGCTCAGAGGTTAAATAAATGATCAAATATATTTGTTATGAATGCCGTATTTTTTTACAAGAGAGTATAGTATCAAATATTGTGGCATTTATGTAACTATCTTTTCCAGGAGAGTATGGTATCAAATTTTGTTAGTTGCATTGTCTAGTATTAACTAGTTATGCATATTTCTTTCTTTCTTTTAGAATTTGTAAGCTTCATGAAGTTCAAATTACACTTTTTATATTAATCAATAGAAATTGTCCTGGATATGTTTTTGTTCATAGTTTGAATTTACATTGTTCTTCAAATTGTTGTTCAATGATGTAATCAGTTTTTCAATTTTATGGATTTAGCATGTCTTTACAGCAGGACATACATTTTGTGCATGCAATAACTTTTTGTTTGCTTTTAATTTATATAAGTGCTTGGATGTAATAGTTGTATACTAGATAGAAAATATTGGTATTATGAAATGTGAGAGTTGATGTGAAATTTTAAATGGGTGACTACCATATCAAATTGCACATGTTTGCAATTGAAATGGGTGGTTGTGATATATTTATGGGGTCAAAGGCTACGGACTTCGGGTATTGTCACTATGGATTGCAAATACTTATACATAAACTTCAGTACAAAAGGCCATAAGCATAATATAAAGGGGATCACCTTTGATTCTCCTGAAATTATCACCTCCCACTGCATGGAGAAGTTATTAAAGAAAGGACACTTATGTGCATTATTACACAATTCAATACCATACAAGTAGTGGACACACCCTCATAAAAAAATCACTTTGATTTGCAATTGGTTCTCTCTAAACAATGATATGTTTTTGTAACATCAAAGTGTTTACCACCCTCCATGGGGAGCATGGCCATAATACTGCACTAACTCCAAGGAGTCAATTCCCCAATGCATGACCTTATAGGAACCCTTTTGCACAAAAGAATGAAAAGAGGGAAGATTATTCAAGAGTTGTTAGAGGATGGCATAATTAATCCCAGCACAATCCCTTATTCCTCATTAGTGGTTATGATATTGAAAAAGGAAAGCACTTGGCGCATGTTCCTTGATTTTAGGGATCTCAATAAATTTACAATCAAGTATAAAATTCTTAGCGTTTCCTTTTGGCCTTTGAAATGATCCATCCATCTTTCAAAGCAATATGAATAAGATATTCCATCCTTTCCTTTTTGATTTTGTGTTGGTGAGTATTACTTAAAACCTTGTAACTTGAGTGTCTATAATCACTTGTTCATACGCTTTAATTTTCCTATATAAACATAAACATGTAGTGAAATAACCTTTGAAAGTGAAATTAGAGCATCCATCTAAATTGAAAAACTTGTGGGTATAACCTTATTTCCAAAATTCATTTGGTCATATATACTGTAATTTGCCTTTATAAATATAGAGAGGCCACTTTTCTAGGTTAAAATAATAGATGATCTCCCACTCCTTCCTCCAATTTGTTGAAAATAAATCAAATTCACCAAAAAAACAAAGCAAATAGAAAATTAGGGGTTATTGTTTAAAACTAATAAATAAAAAATAAACTTTTTTTTATTATCTAAAAATGTTGCTTTTGAATTGTTATTAACTTTTAACTAGGCCGATTTTAGCTATTTGGTTTATAAAATTTAAAAAAGCTAAGAAATTATTTGATTTCTAAATACTTTATTTATTATTTGAATTTGTTGCATTTCACTCATCATGGTGATGATTGTTATTAACTAAAAAAGTTAAATATTTTATTAAAAAAACCAAAACAAAAATAATATATTTAAAATAGAGTTTAAATCTCAACAAAATAATAACAATAACAATAAAAATCATTATCATAATTTCATAACAAAATTCTAAATTTGTATAAACCACCGTAGATCCAAATCCTAGGCTCTATGAAGCGTCGAGAGGGATCAAACCTCTTGAGGTGCAAACCTCTTCTTAGGCATTGCACTCAATGAACTATCAACTTTGGTGTGTCCTATATATAGCCATTGATTTGATTCAAACCAAAAGACACATATTTTTATTTAAGGCCCACATATAATATTTGTATTATTAATATTTAATATTATTTATGGCCTACATATAATATTTTTTATTTTGTTAAGAACGAACATTACAACATTTTCCCATACATGGTTTTAAAACCATATGCAAGGCCCTCCTACAACTATGGGTTGTTTAGTAGGCCTTAAACATGGTCTTAAAACCATATGCAAGGCCCTCCTACAACCATGGGTTGTTTAGTAGGCCTTAAACATGGTCTTAAAACCATTTGCAAGGCCCTCCTAAACCATGTACAATAAATTAATGGGTTGTTTAGGAGGCCTTGCCTAAAACCATGTGCAAGGCCCTCCTAAACCATGTATAATAAAAATCATGGGTTGTTTAGAAGTCCTTGCACATGGTTTTAAACTATGTGCAAGGCCAACATTTTTTTGAGGATAACTCAATTTTTTATTTTTTATTATTTTGTTAGGTAGGAACATTACATCTCCCCCACATTGTGTTTTTTTCCTGACCCACATTTGTTTTAGGGATAATAAAATTTTTACTTTTTTATTGTTTTGATAGGTAGGAAGATTACAACATGTCCCCCATATTAGGTTATTTTTTTGGCCGACATTTATTTTGGCCTATAATTAAAGTTTTTAATTTTTATTAATAAAAATAACATTATGTAACGTTACGTTACATAACGTTACGACTGGGTTGTAGAGCGCCTCTCGGCGCAACAATAAAAACTAGCGTAGATCCAAATCCTAGGCTCTATCAAGCGCCGAGATGGATCAAATGTCTCGAGGTACAAACCTCTTCTTAGGTATCCATTGATTTGATTCAAACTAAAAGACAATTTATTTATTTATTTAAGGTCCACAAATAATAATTTTATTATTAATATTTAATATTATTTATGACTAACATATAATATTTATTATTATTTTTTATTTTGTTAGGAACGAACATTACAACATTTCCCCATACATGGTTTTAAAACCATATGCAAGGCCCTCCTACAACCATGGGTTGTTTAGGAGGCCTTGCACATGGTCTTAAAACCATTTGCAAGGCCCTTCTGAACCATGTACAATAAAACCTACTTAATTTTATGAGTGTTAACTTAGCACAGGCACAAGTAAATTGGTGGCTAGTATAATCAACTACTTAATTTTATGAGTGTTAACTTGTAACTGACAATCCTTCATAGAATTAGAATATACTAAACTAAACTAGCACACTGACAAGTAAATTGGTAAGTGAATATCAATAGGTACAACCAACTACTTTATACAAGGGATCAAATGGTTGAGAGATCGGGATGGAAAAGAAGATAGTTTGGAATTTTAAATGGGTTCAACTCTAAGTTATCCATGCTTAGGTACATGTTATCACCAACAATTTTTATGTTATTCATTTATCAACTATCACATATTTTTTTATCTCACATTCTTCTAGGTATCTGCCATGAACTCTAGGTTAAATCCATTCATCAGCTCTGAGTTATCCATGCATGGCTACCAATTATCCATTTTTTGTCAATCTCCATAGTATACTTGTCTTATCCTAGTTACTAGATAAAAAATTATAGGCTATAGTCCACTTCAAATCTCAAATAAAAATGTCTAAAGACATAAATATAACCACAACACAAATACTGTTTAATAAATAAAAAACAAAAATTAATATAAAAAAACATAAACAAATTGTTATCAATTTCTTTAACAATACTTAATAAGATGCATTTATACACAAGTACCATCATTTAACTTAAACTTATTTAAACAAATATCCTTTAACTTAACTTATTTAAATTTTAACTTAAACTTATTTAAATCTTAATAAAATACATTTATACACAGCAACGACCAATCCTGTATCTTTTTTCATTTTATATTCGGGCACCTTGAATGTCATTCGTTCCCTACACGACGGCTCAGGCCTCTATAGATGTTTTCAAAGCTAAATTTTGACCACTTTCTCGCTCCCTGGTGCCGACGTTGTGAACTGGTCCAGATATAACGAAATTATGGCAGAGCTTTGCATAACCAGTCCCACTGATCTGATCTGTCGAGCTTGACTGACCAGCTGACTTGGTATTTTTTTTTAATTTCCTGTACTAATTAATGACCACGCCAATGACATCATACTCACTTACCGTCACTTACCGTCGTTCGAGAAGTAGACTGAGCCCACGTTATATCAATAACCTTTGTTAAATCGCCTGGCTTTATCTGCTCATTCTTCCTCTATAAATTCCTCGGCCTCTTTGCATATTGAATCACAAAGAGAAAACAATATCATACTATATAACTCGTGTGTGTCTATTAGTTCTCTCTGTATTCATTCGAAACGCGGATAGAAGGGGCAACAAGAACATGTCAATGGTGTTGGATATTGTTTATATTGTTGCTTGGCATTCAGCAGCTTAATGGACAATCTGATGCGTTTATTTACGGTCTCTGGTCTCTGCAACGTAAACAAATACATCAATGGCACTGATTATGAGAGCGACGTCATACATCACAGCCCCGATAGGCGGATTCATCACATATTCATATGGCGCAGTCAACGGCCTTCTGCAATGCAGGGGTGATGTCTCAGAGCACGCCTGCCAAAATTGTTCCGTTGCAGCCTCACACCTGGCTTATCAAGACTGCCCATTGCCATTGGTGCTCGAATTCAGTTAGATTTGTGCTTCATTCGCTATGAGAATTACACGTTTGCCTCTGCTCTAGATACGACCGTTGCCCAAGCTCTTGTGAATGTTAATAACAACAACGATATTCAAGGTTTCAATGAGACACTGGGGAACCTTCTGGAGGCTCTGGCAATCATCGGTGGTGATTAATAATCCGTCGAATGTCACCATTTACACATTGGAAATGTGTTTCCCAAGTCTGGCAGCTTTGAATCTGGGAGGTCGAGTGTATCTGGGCTTCGAGATATATCCCTTTTATATCCCACCGTACTTACCGTGACAGAGATGTTAGTTTCCAGAAGTTATCGAAATAAATGTGTGTTGTCTGCAACTATTTATATGTTTTGAACGTGGATAAATATATATAAAAGTCTACCAAGGGTGAATCTAATCTTCGGTGTTTGCCTTTGCTTCAAAAAAAATAACGCATCGGTGAAATTACAAATGGTCCATCTTTAAGTAGTAATTCCTTGCAATAATAAGCCAAAAGAGAAGACGTAAGCACAAGACTAAAAGGAAAGCTTGAATGTCATTGTTAATAATAAAATTCGGAAAGTCTGTATGTTAACTAACGTTTTCTTGCTGTACTGAAATATCGATGGTTTTCATTACATGAAAACAAACTGAAATTAAAACATGAAAAACCTGTTCCGAGATTCCCTGCCTTTTGGAAAACATTGAAGCAGTAGATCACCATTTAAAATTTAAAATTTATAATTCTTACCTATTGGGTTTATTGTTGCTCTGGCACTGGTTGTTGTTGATGCTGTTGCTGGATCAAGTAGCTAGCTATGATGTAGTTTGTGATACTTCTTGGTATTTATATAGTTGTTTTTTTCTTCTATTTTTTTCTATTTTTTATAGCCGACACAACCTTACGTAACGTTACAACGTTACAAGATCAACCCCATACTGGGCTGTAGAGCGCCTCTCGACGCAATCATGGGTTGTTTAGAAGTCCTTGCACATGGTTTTAAACCATGTGCAAGGCCAACATTTTTTTGAGGATAACTCATTTTTTATTTTTTATTATTTTGTTAGGTAGGAACATTACAACATCTCCCCCACATTGTGTTTTTTTCCTGACCCACATTTGTTTTACGGATAATTAAATTTTTACTTTTTTTATTGTTTTGTTAGGTAGAAGATTACAACATCTTCCCCATGTTAGGTTGTTTTTTTGGCCGACATTTATTTTGGCCTATAATTAAAGTTTTTAATTTTTATTAATAAAAATAACATTATGTAACGTTATGTTACATAAAGTTATGTAACATTACAAGATCTCCCCCATACTGGGCTGTAGAGCACCTCTCGGCGCAATAAATACTCTTTCAATCTAATGACAAATTCTTTTTGTAACCTAAACCAAGAACAACAACAAAGACCACTACCATAATTTCACAACGAAATTTTAAATTTATATAAATAAATACTCTTTCAATATAAAATATAAAAATAAAAATCTAATAACTCAATCTTTGTACTACCTAAATTAAAAGGACTTATCAAAGTCTTGAGTAGTCCCTAAAAGCTATAAACATAATTATCCCTTAAATGTAATCTAAATTAAAA